>JAZHYW010015681.1:0-108787 GCA_037355805.1 Ixodes ricinus
AGTCGCCACCGACCTAGACAGGCGCACTTCGAACTGGAAGCAGCGTGAACTGTCTATTTTCGCTAGAGCGACAGTCTGTCGATATATTTTTGGTTGAAAAGCTCTGGTATGCACTGTAGGTCATCCATTGTGCGCGCGTGAATATTCAGAAGTTCCATTGCGTCCTTGCAAAGTTTATTTGGAGATCTGAATTTGAGCGGGTGAGACAGAGATAACCTCTTCCACCATGTAGGTGACGGGAAGACTGGGGCTCGCATTTGTTTGTCAAGCAGCTGAGTGTCACGACTCTTTTTTCTGCGAGACCAAGAGCATCCCTTCATTAGAGCGTTCTTTCAAACAAAGGTGTCACCTCATTTGCCTTTTTTTTCAGTTTCGTCCCATGGCGGCGAACAGAAAAGATTAGTAGGATATCAGAAGGAGGTGGTTGATGCAGTTCTGTTTTTGTCTGCCCGTTTTTCTTTTGAATACTTGTCTGGTATCAGTAAGAAAACGCTTACACGCGATTTGGTGACCAGTTTATTTCCAGTCCCCCTGTATAGAAGTGTCGTTCCTAGTGGGGGCCAGAATGTGCTCAAGCGAGTGAAAAGGATGATTATACCCCCTTCAGTAAAAACTTTCTTTTTTAAATTACACTCTAGCACGTTGCCAGTCAAAGTGTGGCTTCAAGCCAAGGGTATTGATGTGCCATGGTCAGTTGACTGTATTTTATGTAAGAAACCCGAGACCATCGAACATGTGTTTATATTTTGCTGGAACGCTGTTTTTTTTGAGGGGGGGAGCGCTTGACGCTGAAAAAGCAGTTGTGCATTACCCAATCCGGCATACGGTTTTTGAATGTAAGTAATGATGATGGAGTTCCGTACGATATGTTTATGTTATTAGGCTTGTGTAGTATCTGGAGGTCGCGCATGGCCGTCCGCCATGCCGACACTAATGCGAAGGAAGTGCGGTTTTATTTTTTCAATCTGGTTAAGCAGGTGGAAAGTGTGTTTTCAAACCGGGATACCAAACCCGAGTGGCTCAACCTTTGCAAACCGCTCAGTGAAATGGGAAGCTTTTAATGTACTCTACAAAAGACTTGTAGAGTGTTTTAATGTACTTGAACCGGTGATGCCTTCATTATGCAATAAAGAAAAAAAAAACGCCCATGGTCTGACGGTTATCGCGCGTGCCTTCCACGCAGAAAGCCAGGGTTCGATTCCTGGACGCGGGTACGCATTTTTTTACCGTAATGTGATTTTCTGGTAAACTCGAGAATCGTGTCGTGTTGCCTGTTCTGGGTCAGATCGTTCTACGAGCCGAAGCTTCTAGGCCGATTGTTCTAGAATCCCCGCGTGTACAAAAGGGGCTCCGCGTGGCGAGCAAGAGTCAGTCTCGCCCAAGCGTTCGGCTCTGCTGCTACGCCGACGTCGACGCCCGCGACGCTTTGTTGTTATCTTCTGTTTCCTTTTTGTTTTGGGCACAAGTTCACCTCCATTAAACGTTTCAGTTTCCTCAGTTATTGCTTGTTTTTCACCTCGTCATTCAATACAATATTGTTAGCAAGCGACTTGCTGAGTCGCATTATTTTGTAATAAAGCGTAATAATAACATTTTACGACTAATAATCTAGTTTACTAAATGTTGTATTAAGAGCCGAAATGTCAATAGGAAAGTTCAGAGCTCCTTCAGAAACACCCGATTCAGCTGTTTCCAACGTGATACGGTTCGCGTGCTTTTTTAGTTTTTAGGGGCGGAGCTCTTTAAGGCGTGGGTCTGTCCCTCCTTTGTGGGTATGTAGCCACTTCGAGGTTTAGTTTATGAATGGCTCAAGAGATGGCGCAGAGATGGCGGAGAGCGCGCAAGGCGGCGGCAGCGCGCGCTCGCAGACAGAATCCGGCCGTGCGAGAGCGAGAGGCCGAAGCGTGTCGTCAGGCTGCTCGGCGACGCCGCCAAGATCCGGCCGTGCGAGAGCGGGAAGCCGAATCGCGTCGTCAGTCTGCTCGGCGACGCCGCCAAGATCCGGCCGTACGAGAGCGGGAAGCCGAAGCGGCACGGCAGCGGCGCCAAGAGGATCTGCAGAACGTCAGGAAACTGGAAGCTGCGAGAAAGCGCGCGTATCGGCAGGCAGACCCCGATGCAGCGAGAGCTCGTGAGTCGTCTGCAAAACGCATCAGGCGAGCTCAGCCCGAAGGTGCCGACACGAGGTTTAAGCGAGACTTTCTAGACGTTTCGTTTGGCCATAGCTGTGGTGTGTGCGACAGATTGTGGTTCTCAAACAGTCTAGTCACAATATCGTCCATAAGGAACGACCATTTGTATACACACACGCACAGTTTCTCACGTCTTTACATGGCGATGAGTGGGCGAACACGGAAGAATCGCTGGTTTACCGACGATTCACTCCGGAGCTTCGCCCACTCATCATCATTCACCACGTGGATATGCTGTGACTTTTAACAGTAAAAGAGTTTGTGAAACATAACAAAATACCTAGATAACGCGCCCGGCCCATCACGGACGGTATTCTAATTGTCAAGGGTTTTCGCTATAGGTTAAAAGAGAAAGAAGCATGCGAGACGCATGCACCACGCTTTATTTCTTTCGCAAGCAAAATCCTTCATGTTTTTTATATTGGGTGTTCAGTGAAAGCTTTAACAAATTGCAAACGATAAGATCGTTGAAAAATAAAACTCTCTTTGAAAACCAACTTTTGGTCACGGGGGACGCCAGGAATTGCAAAATAAATAATTACACGCTATCAAATTAACTAAAATTTGCTAATGAACTTTCTAACCAGCGACTTTTAGGTTCATTTTGGATTTAGAAATTTGAAGGCTACCATCATGAAGGGCTAGAGCAATTTAGGTAGAATAAAAAAGCAACCGGTTTGCAGGTATTCACCGCCAAACTTTGCGCTGTAATGGGTGTGATAAGACAGTTGCTTGTCAGTGATATCAAATTTTGGAAATCATACCCATATACAGCACAAAGTTCGTCGGCGAATATATACACAGTTGCTCTGTTTATTTCCCGTAGGTTGCTTTAGCCTTCCATGGTAGAAGTCTACAAAATTATAATTTCCACATGGACCTAAAAGTCGCAGACTAGAACGCGAATTAACATATTTATATAGAAGATTTCGATTTGTTTTTTTTTCAATTTCTGGCGTTTACTGCGGCTAAAAGTTGGTTTTCAAAAATAGTTATTTTTAGACACTCTATCCTTAATAATTTTTAAATGTTTCACTGAAACACCTGTATGAACATCGCTGTAAGCAGTTATTTTACGGGCAGCAACATCGATATTGCCCAGAAGGAGAGTTGACCCCAGATCATGCACAGCCGCTGCTATTTTCGCACGAGATTTCGTAAACATTTGATCTCATGTAAAATAAATTTAGTATTTGATCTATTCGGCTTGTTTCCTGAATTCAAATGGATATTTTATTTGGTCACAATTGTTCGGTACTCGCGCACCCTAACCTACATTATTCTGTAAGGAGCCACAAGTGATCTATTACTCGTTTTTTCATCGCGCGAAGTTATTCAACACAGCGAAAATGTGCTCCGCAAGGGGCGCCAGCCTGCCTGAGTTTGCGAAAATAACTTGAGTATGAAATCGTGGTTGGGGTTTATTTTCCTCCGTGTCGCCCCCTAACCAGGCAGAGAGCTACCAAAGCTTTACCTCCAGAAATTACTGTTAGTGCGTTTGTGTGTGTTTTTGCCTCGCTGGAATAGCAGGCCAAGAGGGTTTAATTTTCAAAGTTCTGAAAGAAACAGCGAAACGACGGCACTGACATAATCCAGCTACTCCTTGTGGACTATTCATACCAGTCGTTGCCAAGCTGAGGCCACGAGAAGCATGCTGTTCTTTGCGCGTGAAAGAGCGGCTCGCGGTTCCCTAGTAAACCTGGCATCCCCCCCCTCCACCTCCCTCCCGGCCGCACGAACACTTCCTCAAGAAGAGAAAAGAAACGGGTTTTGAATTGAAAGACAGGTAGCGGTTTGGTAGTCTTGTGCTACTGCTACCATACAAGAGTTCAACTGCATTTGACTCGGATAGATATGTCTGAGGTAGTTCAGGTTTCATTTAATGCTTCATTTAAGGTCACGTGATGTCAATTTGAAACGGAATTTTTTCATAGGTGACATGGTGGCTACGTCAGGCGTCCCACAGGGAAGCAATCTTGGGCCTCTTCTTTTTTTAATTTTCGTAAATGTCCTCACTTCTTGTGTGAAATACTCAAAAATGTTGTTACTTGCCGACGACATAAAATTGTATTGACGGACAAATACTGTGGAGGACTGTGTTTTGCTTCAGCGTGACGTATGCTCTATTTCTTTGTGGTGCTTGACCATTGGCCTGGTATTAAACGAATCGAAAACAAAAATTTGTTCTCTCTCCAGGAAACGTGACGTTTTGCAATTTTGCTATGCTTTAGACACAACTGTTATCAGCCATGTGTCTCTGATAAGGGATTTGGGTGTATATTTAGACACTGAAATTCGTTTAATCATCAGGTTATGAATATTGCAAACTCGTCTCTAAATGTTTTTGGGATCATAACGCGTATATCGAGACATTTTAGAAATCCACAGTGTTTTGTAATGTTATTTCGCTCTATTGTGCTAAGCCGCTTCGAGTTTTCTTCAGTTGTATGGAACAGCATTGGAGAATCTAACTCATCTAGTATTGAGCGAGTGCAAAGAAAATTTATACGTGTTTTTATGATCGTTACATGCAGTCCAAGGTATTTTATGACTATGAGAGAATATGTAAACAAATTGGCTTACGCTCTTTGTGTAATAGGCAAATGACGCGTGATTTCATGTTCTTGCATAAAGTTGTTAATGGTGTTGTTGACTGCACAGCATTACTGAACAGTGTATATTTACGTGTTCCTCAACGGTCTATTCGCATACACTCATTGTTCTATCCTTCCATTTTACACAACGCTGACCCTATTACCCGTCTACAACTGGTTTTTAACAAATTCGAATCCAACTTAGATGAACTTGGTATGAATATTTTTGGATGCGAACGAACATTTTAGAAAGTGCATCGATGTCTTCCTTTCGTTCCGACATCTCAACATTTGTTCTTGAGATGCGAATTATTTTTATTTAGACGTAGTGCGCCACTAAGAAGGCGTATAGCTGTTTGTGTGGCACTGAAAATTAAGCAAATGAATGAATGAATGAATGAATGACACAAATATATGTGACGTCATTTCCCCGCTACAGTTTTGTGGGGAATTGAATTGATGTTGAGGTCACGTGACGTCAATTTTCCCGCTAAATCTAGGGGAGTAACTGAATTTATCCCTAGGTGACGTGACACCAAGCCACGTGACGTCATTTTCCCCGCAAAATTGATGGGAAAACCGAATTGGTGTTAAGGACAGGTAACGTCAATTTTCGCGCTAAACTTAGCGAGGAATCGAATTACTGTTCAGATCACGTGATGTAAATTTTCCCGCTAAATTTGGTGGAGAAACTCAATTTGTTAATGGGTGATGCGACACTAAGTCATGTGATGTCATTTTCCCCGCTAAATTTAGCGGGGAATTAAATTGGTGTTGACGTCACGGGACGTCAGTTTTCCCGCTAAATTTAGCGCGGTTCTGATGACGCCGCTCAACCCGAAACGTGCGTCTGAGCCGCACTCTAAAACTCCTCAACGCTGCCCAAAGAGTAACAGACAAAAGGGAATTTTCGTCGACCGCGTTTCCCCCTCCGCTGATCCCTCCGCAACGAAACCGCTACTGTGCCTGCGCGCCAATGGCCTTGCAATGTAGAATTCCGGGTATCGTAGTGGGTTGCGGAGAGCGTTGCGGGACGGCGAAAATGATCAGAGAAAACTCCCTCAAAACGGACATAACGTGGAGGTATAAGCCACAAGAGGACAGTGAGTCAAACATCCGACCTCGGACAGTTAGGAAAAACGCTAATTTCCACCGCAGCCGTTTGTGCGCTCTATGACTAGAGAAATAGCAATTTTCCGAACACGCGGCTTGTGCCATGCTTATAGATGTAGAGTTCCGCACAACATATATATTTTTCGTAAGAATTAAATATTTGAACCTCTTTGCCTGCACGATTTGATATTGTATGCATATGATATATGCATATAATATGCATATACGTCGTTATAAGCGCATTGCATAAACAATACAAAAGTGCATAGAATATACACGAGAACATATTGTTTCGCATCAAACTCAATTACATTCATTACTTATTTATTAAAACGCATATGGCGCCTGTGACCTGTTGTCTCCACCCAGAAATGTACTTCTTGTGTACAAGTTACTGTTTTGCGGAGCTAATATTTTCTCCGATAGTTTTTCTCCACCGCCCCGCAAAGACAGAGGTATGGTGGTATCCAAATTAGTTAGAGAATTTTGTAGAAAGGATGACACCGTTTTTCGCTATACACAATTGTTATTTGTTTAACACCAGACATATTTTTGAGACACCATTAGTCGTGGCAGCTACGTAAGTAAAATCGGCGTCCTTCAATACCCTCAGTATTTCTTTTTAGACTGTTTCAAATCGCCGCCAAACAGCTTTGGTAGCGTGGGGGGATAAAGCTGTCATTTTTATATATACTTTCAAATTTTATTTTTCTCATTGGTGCTTAAAAGAAACTATTTTTTGTTTTTAACATTTCACAAGCAGTGTATGCTCCACTTGAGCGACAACCTCTAGTGGAGGCCATAAGCTAACTCTGGGATTATCTGGACCGACTTTACTCTGACGACAAATATATGGAGTTTCTGTGGCGAAATGAACACTGGACACACACAAACTATTTGATTTTAATGATAAAAATTACACTTGGGAAAGTGCATTGGAAAATATAATAATTAAAATATATATGTGCACCTTTATATAAGTAAATGCAATCGTTGCCCGATAATAGCCTTATGGGAAGCATTGGGAGGAAAATTACGAATGCGTTTTGGTAGCGTGGGCGGATAAAGCTGTCGTTTTTATATGTTTGTTTTTGGGGGTACTAAAACATATGATATTTCTTAATTAAAGTTACGCATTTAGTTTGATCCAGTTAAGTTTTGAAGCCTTAGATGTTCAAATCAGGGAATACACATGTGAATTCAAATGTATATATAATTTAGGCAATATACCACATTAATGACTATTTCTTTAATTTCGCAGTTACATGAAGATATCGCGTGGTAAACCAACTGAGCAGAATGTTAATTGTTTATAAAAAAATACTTCGTGGTATACAGGTTGAACCTTTACATAAATATATGTATCTATAGTAACAAGGAGGTGATTGCTTTAAAACGTATTTATTACACGACGTTCTGAGCGGGGACCGCTCTTCATCACGTCCTTATGTATATATATATATATATATATATATATATATATATATATATATATATATATATATATATATATATATATATATATATACATATATATATATATCTTTTTTTTACGCTACCTACCACACCTGAAGGGTCATGAACATAGGAAGCATAAACATGGAGTGATACCGTGAAAATTACAACACAAATAATCAGATTGCAAAAGTGACAACAATTCAAAATTAGAAACAGTACTTGAGTGAAAAAACATAAACTACATTGTCACAAAAATCAGATTTGACAACATCATTTTCGCGATTTTATTGGTTATTTCTATGGGCCGCAACAAAAATCTAAAATACAGTAGTGCTGCATTTGAATGTAGGTTGGGTTTTATATTGACATATCTTTGCGATATATTAACGGGCTTTGGACCATAAGTGGAATTTGAGATAGAGTATTGCGACAAATAATTCGCAAATGTTTATGGAATTAATGTTGTTTCTGACTCGCATGTTTCTAGTGTAGGCAGCATTACGATTTAGTAGGTTAGCTCTGAAATATTTTTTGTTTTGTAAGGATTCTAGCAGCATGATTCTGTTTCTTAATTTGTTTGGCCAAGCTCTGTCGTAGGATTCCTCACGTTAAACTAGCATAAACTAGAATAGAATGCAGCAAAAACTACAGTGAACCATAAAACGCCTCATCAGATATGTTGTACATTAGTAGCAGAAATAGGAGCGAAAACCGTCCCACCCATAGCGAGACTCCAGGTGTTACTTCAGCACAAGAGGTTGGTATGCCACATTTACTACTGAGTATTTTTTTAAAAATTCAAGTGAACCTAATTTTAATACAAATTGTCTGATATAGTGTATACAAACTTTATCTGGTGTTTACAAAAAGAAAGGCTTTTGGAACTGTAGTCAAGAAATTTAGAAATTAAAAAGGTACAGTCAACGTATTTGCCATTATCGTGTTGCTTGATAAATCTCAATAAATTTAAATAGATTCTATTGTTTAGAACATGTCTTGTTAATCTGCATTGCACATTAATATTTCACAAAATAACGAAAGTTGTTGAAATAATCCAAATGGCATAAAAAACTTTAATATGTAGTTCTTATCTTGTACTTAATATTGGCATCATAACATCTAGAAAACTATTGTATTAATTTATCAACTGTGCAACAGAGATATAAGCTTTATGTATATTGTTTCTAATTTCTAGTATACTATGTGTTTTTTTCAATTTTAGCTTATTTCCTCTATTATGGCAAGGAAACTTCTTTTTCTGCACGAACAGTGCCGCCTGTTAAAGACCGGTCGGTTATTTAAAAAAAAGATAACTCATTAATTATGATTAAACCGTAATGCTAATTATGACAAGCGTTAACCCATATCATCTACAGCAATGATATGAAGCTCTAGTAATGGTTTAAGTGATGTTACAACTTTATATAAATTACCTTTTCAATGGCAGCAGCTACCGTTTCTTTGTCCATCCAAAAAACTTGTGTAGTGTACGCTCAAATTCCAAATGCAAACTACTGGTGATCTGTGTTACCTGGGGAAATAAAAACAACATTTTTTGAAATAGGGTTTTTAAGCACTGTAAACAACATTGCTATATTTTACCTAACTGATCTAAGAAGAGGCTTCCCAAAAAATATGCCGTAAGATTTGTTTACAACCAATGTTTGGCATAGGACAAGTGTGTAGGGAAGTTACAAAGTTTGTGTTCAATATGACTGGTAAATTTGCATCATAGTAATGGTTTAAACAAAAAAAATTCAAACAGTTAGCTATATGCTTATAATTCTTGTCTGATAGATCAATTTATTGAATACCAATATTTACCCTACATTAGAACTATAGTTTTTTCAATAATTTGATTTAGAAGACCAGTTTTCTTCCTATTTCTGGAGTAGCAACTGTCTATTAGATCAAATTATTAAAAAATCAATTGTTAAAATATATAAAAAAATTCGATCACGTGCTGTCCGAAACTTCTTCACAAGCTATTAAACATATTGTGTGAACATTCATAAAATACATTAATAAATGTGAGAACTACAGATTTTATACGATTACGTTGATGATCTGTGAATCCCTATTCCGTATAATATAGATTCCCGTTATTCTATAATAGTGTAGAAGCTCAGGCACAAGCAGAGCCCAACGCCAGATAAAGTAAATAAAAACTGATGCTGTCAGGGTGTCTGATACTCGCGCACCTCGAAAAAGACAAGACTAGGAAATCAAACCGGCCGGTTTTTCTTTTGCTCTTTTTCCCTCAAGTAATGAACCGGAGTTGCCACAACGAAAACTCCAGTGTTCGCCTGCACATACGCTCAAGTGTAAGGCCTTTTCCAAGCACCCCTTTATGAGTTTCCCTCTCTACGTCACCTCCCGACTGGACCAAGCCTGTTGAACATGATGTCCCACATCACATACCGACAACAGGTCTACCAGTTTTCTTCCGCCCACGTCGCCTAGCTCCGGAGAAGCTCCAAATTGCTTGGGTCCGAGTTCAACCATATGCTCGAGCCCGGGATAATACAACCTTCCTCGAACAGTGTGGAATCGCCGTTACGCATATGGTCTCCAAAAAGATCGGGGATTGGCGACCATGCGGAAATTACCGCGCTTCGAACAAAACACTTTTCAAGACCGGTACCCGCTCCCCAACATCCAGGACTTCACCATCAATCTCTGAGGAAGTACCATCTTCTCGAAGATGGGCCTCACCTGAGCCTACCATCAAATTTTGGTAGCTGAAGACGGCATCCCAAGAACAGCTGTCACTGTGCTGTAATGCGGAGTTTACCCTTTGTATTTGCGTTCTTCGGTGTCCTGCTAGTCGCGACCTCATTCCCAGAAGAGCACGCTGCACAACTCCGTCTTTTCTTCAAACTGCTCGCCAAACATGGCATAATTGTCAACGCTTCGAAGAGCGATGTTGGAGTGCCCGAACTAGACTTTCTTGCCCACCGTCATAATTGTTGTGCTGTTCATTTTATTTGCATCAAGTACAACATACAGGGGACTGAAGGCTTGTGGAAAAAGCTGTCACAAGCCCAGCTTAACAAGGCCACAGGTCCCCTCATTGGCATTTATGTAGCACTAAACATAATAATCAACATACCATACAGTTTACACCATTAGAAAAAAAGAATATAACGAGGAACAACAATGGACACAGTCAAATTACGTCACAACCACGCAAACGAAGGTTATGTATAGAGACATTAGCAAGAAAAACAAGATCGCGTATATACACAAAAACTCTCAAGATTTAATATTATTACACAACATAATAATTCAGGCATTCGGCCCCTGCCTGCAACAGTCAATGTTATTCAAAACTTCCCGAGGCCAACCTCTCTCACCAAGCTCCGCCAGTTCATTGGTCTCATCAACTTTTACACACGCTTTTTTCTGCACTGGGCCAAGCCGCTACAACCTCTTGACTTTCCCCTCGCCAAGGATGGACGGTATACTTCTCTACTTTCTTAAAATGAAGCAACTGAACAAGCGTTTTGCAAAGCGAATCAAGCGTTGGCGGAGACCCCTTCTGCAGCATCTGATGCATAACCCTCCGACTTCGATTATGCCGGACGCCTCGGCTACCACCGTCGGAGCGGTAATTCAGCAACGCGTCTATGACCAGTGGCAACCACTCGCCGTGTTTCAAAAAAGCCGAAACCCTACCAAACGCGCTACAGCATGTTTGGCAATGAGTTGCTGGCTTCATACTTGACTGTTCGCCACTTCCGACACTTTGCTGAAGGAAGACCATTCACCATCAGGACAGATACCAAGCCCCTGATGAAGGCCATTTCTAATGCCGGATCTTACTGCTCAATCAGGGAAATTCGTCAGATGGCCTTTCTGTCAGAATTTACGGCTGACATCCGACACTTCAGAGGTGTGCACAACATGTCAACTGACGTCCTAAGCAGCATTGACGCCGTCTTGCTACTACCGCTCTCGAACCCTGAATAACTCGCTCCTTTGCAAGTCGATGATTAGGAGGTCAAAACGTTGCGTGCGTTATCATCCCTGCAGCTGCAGGACGTCACCTTTCCAGGAAACGTCGTCGTCGCCTACGACATGAAGACTGGAAAGTCGCGGTCGTTTGTCCCTGCTTCTCTATGTCGGAAACTGTTCGAAGCCATTCGCATCCTGTCACGCCGGAGAGTTCGGGCAACAGAGAAGCTCATGAAGAGCAGGTATATGTGGCCACGCACCGAGGCATATGTCCGGGACTGGGCATGCTCGTGTCTCTCCTGTCAGCAGTCCAAGGTAGAGGCTCCAGGTGTCTTAAAAATATCGCGCGAACGCCGACCGGCCGGTAGATCAGCGCATTATCGCGGCTTGAAAAGCAAGTCCACCAAGCTAAGTGTGGGATTTCTGCAGGAAGCGCGTAGTACCACTGATTTGCACCTTTCACGCCGCGATAAGCAGCTGATCGACAGGCCAGTCGACGTTTGCGCGATATTCTTCAATGATGAGTTGTCTAGACATCGGAACCCCGTCCCCCCGACCAGAACCTTTCTCCAACCCGATACCCAGTCTGACAAAATTCATCTGGACCTGGTAGGGTTCTCCATCGTCACAGGAACACCGGAAACTCCTTACTTGCATCGAAATATTCAATATATGTCCAGAGGCCATCTCGTGAATCTTACATAACTGCCTCCACTGCCGCCACCGCCCTCACCTTAACGTGTGCACCCCAAATTCTGACACTCTTCCGAGATCATCACAGACCGTAGATGACAATTTGAGTAGTCGCTCTTTACAGTGCTCAACCGTATTATTAGAACGACTACACTGAGGACCACAGCTTATAATCCGAAATCCAATTGTTTTGTGAAACGTTTTCACTGTCATCTAAAATCGGCACTCACAGCACACGGAAACCCAAACGAGTGGGTTCTTCAAATACACTTTGTGCTTCTTGACATCCGCACAGCTCACAAAGAACACCTTGAATGTTCCCTCGCCGAGCTCGTTTATGAAATACGGCTCAGGTTATCATCGGTCTCCTTGAGGCGGATACAACAACTTCAAGAAGTTCTGAAGATTACCTTGAGAACCTGAGACAGAACTTCGAAAGCTTTCTGCCCAGTCGAACTCGGGCGGGTCCAAGAAAATCACTATACGTGACAGAGGATTTGAAAACTGCTACACACATTTTCGTACCGCATAATTACAGGACGCCTCTACGTCTACGATATCAAGGGCCATTCAGAGTGAGCAAAGAACACACATTCATCATTTATATGAAGGGTGGCCAGAGTGGCATGGTTATAGAGCCACATGCAAAACCGCAAACGTTCAGAGAGCCGCAGGGGAAAAAACGGGGGAGTGGGGGGGGGGGGACTACTTATAACAAGAAACGGCATGGAAAAAACAGTCCTTTCAAAGGGGACAAATATAATTGTCGACTACAACAAATAACCCCATGGAGCAGAACGTTTTTCTAACCGCTAAGCAAAATTGAATGCATGGGTCGCTAGCTATAGGAGCTCCTGACGCCCGTTATGCGTATACGGGTCGAAATATTTTATAGAACGATAAAGGATACGGTCACTGAAGACATCTATGTGTCAAAAGAAAGTCCAGTTGTTTATACGTAGTGTGGTACAAAGCTGCCAAGACTGTACTTTTTTTTAGATTTTACAACTATTTTCGTTTTGTGGACACAGGAGGACAAGGAGGGCAAGCTTGCCAAGGAGCCGCGAGCCGCACTTGAACCCCTGATCTATATCAACGGAAACGATTACGCTGCGTGCGTACAGCACCTCAAACTAGCACACGTAGAACCCTCACCCGTAAACGGAATCCATTGAAGAAAAGTTCGATGCCAAGGTTAATCAAATCCCTCCTAATCCTTCCTAGGAATGGGGGGGGGGGGAAGGACTTATCTGTTGTGGCTCAGGCACACCCAGCGCCCGGGATCGGATAAGAAAAATAAAACCTCGATGTTCTCAGCGTGCGTGATTCTCACGCGCCTCTAGACAGAGAACACCCGGAACTTGAACTGGCCGGTTCTCTTTTGCTCTTTCTTCCCACAATAGCATTACAATTAAACTGTACTTCAAATAAAGCTGCTGAAATCAAACTTGTGCGTATTCCGCTAAAAGTAACAAAATTACTTGTAATTCCTTCTATTTATCAGTAGTTTTATAACGGAATAAATACACACTAGCTAGAGTAAATGTAAAGTGATTTCCTTTTCGAGCAGTAGTTTACCATTGCTCCCTGAGCTCGGCAGCTGCTGAGACCGGTCCACGCGTGTACTGATCAAGCTTCAAACACAGAGAAAAAGCAAAAGTACCGAACGAACGGTTTGCGTAGACCCCGACTAAAGCAGGACAAAATGGCTGGCCTTATCATGTCATCCCCCATCCTACGTCGTGGTCGAGCGATCGCAGCGCTCCAGTCGGTCCTGCTCGCGGACCATGGCTGGCCTACTTTATTTGTGAATTCTAGCCATGTTCAGAATGGAAGCTTGGGCGTGTTGGTAAGCATGAATATTTAAAACGTACAGCGAAACAGACGGGACAGACGAGGGAGACAAACAACCGCTGACAGCGGTTGTTTGTCTCTTTTCTTCCTTTCCGTCTTTTTCGCTGTACGTTTTAAATAATCTAGCCAT
Source organism: Ixodes ricinus (assembly GCA_037355805.1). NCBI lineage: Eukaryota > Metazoa > Arthropoda > Arachnida > Ixodida > Ixodidae > Ixodes > Ixodes ricinus. Next base: position 13,992 of record JAZHYW010015681.1, read on the forward strand.
GTTATTTGCATCTCAGTCACCCTTTTTGTGCATCAGCTTTTTGGAGAGCACTCCGGAAATAATAACAGAATGTTTCCTTTTCTTTTTACTCCACCAAGATACATGTTATATCACACACATTTCTTTTTACTAATAAAAAGTGGTAATTGACGTTGGCTAAAGATCCAGGGCATGCTGAGGAAGCAAAATTCGTGAGTGGGGCTTAGTTCTTTTCTCTTCCCTTCGTTGCCTGTGACCTCCGCGAACATATTTCTCGAGAACGCTAGAGTACACTACTGCCGGTAAGTGCTCCTTCCAGTTCAAGGGCAACAATACGAGGTACGAATTACGTACGAGAAACGTGCGTTTACATTGCCTTGTTTTAACTGACGTTGCAATTACTAGTTTTCTTTCGGAGTGTCGTGGTGTTATTTTTTTATTAGTTATATTTATATCCAACAAAGTTTCATTCTCTTATTCAGAAACGTCTAAGCCGAGGCTCGACCTCTTCAGAGCAAGAAGAAGAAGAATATAGATTGAGACATTATTTAGTATATAATTGTCACATGTAACTTGACCTGTGTTACCAACTGTGTTTGCAACGGTCTGGCAATATTTGCCGGTATAGATAGAGGTGATGTTTGGCAAGTTTTATGCTTTTTTACAGTTTCGCGAATCCGACAGTATCATGTACCGGCTGCAACGACGAAGTTTTGTTTTTTCTTCAGGGTAAAGAACACTTCCATCGCTTCGTGGGTGAAGTACAATGCAGGGCATCAATTATTCGTGAAGAACAGTCTGGGACTCCGATACAGTGTCTCAGTTGAAAGGGTGTCCATCGCAGTAGCTGACACCTTCACGAAGAAATGAGGCAAGATGTGTGACGAGACTCTCGAAAGCGAGCTGTTGCTTTAAATACTCAAGGTAGATAATTGGAGATGGTGGCAACAATGAACCCTTGAATAAGCGCTTCCTTTTGTGTTCTTACTTAAGGTCAGTAATGTTAGAATTAACGCCACGAACTTAACATAATATTGTTTTTGTGGTAACGACCACTTACTTTTTATAGGCTGGTCATTGTAATTTTAATAATTACAATTTGGCCTTCGGTAATTTTAAATGTAATTCCTTATTTTTTTATCAACGTGTAAACATCTAGTTGAAATGTATGAGGGGAAATAAAGATGTATGCGTTAAAGTACATGACCTAAAAACTAATACAATTATAACCTGATTGGCATTTAGAGAACGTTGAGGGAACAAAGTGACAGCAAGGGATGTGAATAACTTCTTGAAGAAAAGGATCTCTTTTCTCTTCAACTATAACTTTGCACATTGTCTCATATCGATAAAGGGGTGGAGAACTCGCTACATGTCTTTGTACGCAGCACTCACTTAATCAACAGCTCTTATGTTTCCCATGCGCTCATAGAGAAAAGCCCGCGTGTATTTTAGTACCTAAGACAGAAAGATGGATGACAAGAGTACTTTTTGGGTTATTGAATAGAAACCTGATTCTACACAAGCAAAAACGTTCCCCACGTTTTCTCATGGCGATTTATATTTCTGAAACGTGCAAAACATATTTTTTCACCGTCGTCTTATGCGCCATCAAGGCAAGGCCATAAGGTTATTAAAGTAACAGCCAGTGTGAGGTCAAGCTTCGCACGCGCTTGGCAATCCTATGAACCTAACTTGGGCTTCATACGCTTTTGCTTCAAGGCGTTGTAGTTAGTGCCAGAGTAATTTTCTTTGGCGTTTCTATGGCTTTTTCTCTTGCTGGCCACATAATTGTCGAAGCTCCGGGTGTGAGCCAAATATATGATGTATGAACCAAAAAACCAGTCTACCTGGCCGCTGTTTGGCAACTTAGGTTCACAGTTTTGACATGAAAACCGAACAATTAAAAGTGAAGCCTAACTATAGCAGTTGTTTGATGATTTATGTCCAAAGATGCCAGGTGACAGCCGAACTACAGCAGTGAATCTTTACTTTTGCACTTGTTTGGCGAATTAGGATTAATAAACCCAGACTCTGTCCAAGGAATGTATCCAAAGAAGGTCAAGCTAGGCTCTAGTGAGGGCGGCTGTTCACGACATGAAAGGCGCACTGCATTGGTGACATCTTCGTGAGACGCAAAACGCGCACATTTCGGATGCTCCTTCATCTAAGAAAGGAGCCAGTTTCTGTTTGCGCGAGGCCCGGCTGTAACTTGGGCGATAAAATCCCATATTGCTTGTGCCGCCCTCTAGCACGGCGGTGGTCTCGTCAACAGCCGCACTAATGTTTCTACGAAGGCACGCAGAGACTAGTACACCGGCGTCACAAGTGCATCTCCGCTGGTGAGAACAAGAGGTGTGATGTGCTCCATGGAAAAAAAAATATTCCATACATTAATTTGAATAAAACCTTTTTCAACTCCTTCACTGAACAAAATTGGCACCGACCATTATCTCGAAAGTATTGTAATGCATGAAACGTGCTATTTCAGAAGAAACCGTTAAATTTATTTAGAAGACGTTCATTAGTCGTTTCGGGGAGAAAAACTTTCTGTATTTTTTTTTCTATCTAGATATGAAACACACTTGGTGCATACCTGAGGTTACATCAATTTGCCCGCCATACTTAAAGGGGAAACTTGATATCTGGTCACGTGAACTACATTTTCTTTCCGAATTTAGCGGCGAAAATGAATTGGCGTATTGGAGAGATGACCTCAGGTCACGTGGATTTAATTTTTCTACAGAATCTAGTGGGCGAAGTGGAGTTGGTGCATAAGAGATGTGACAAAAGATCACGTGGGTTATTTCGCCGTCAAATTTACCGGAAAACCTAAATTAGCTTGTAGTGATCAGTGTTAGGTCCTACTCATCTCTTCACAATGTTTACATGACTTACATGCGTTGCATGAACGTGTCGTTCACGAACCCGACGGGATCGTCTATCGGCGCACCTCTCAGTTCATCTCGTGAGCTATAGCCTCTCGCTCGTCGTTTTCTTCAATCCCGCTTCTTTAGGCGTTGAAGTCCCACAAACCCTTTTCCCTCCTCGCTGTCAACACCCTCCCCCCTCTTTCCAAGGGAACGAGCTGTACTTTGATTGTGTTTTATATATAGTGGATGTTGATAGAGGCCATGACACTTCGCTAGATGGAGCTCCAGGGGGACTGCTTAGAAAGATTTCTGGAGCACCACCGGGACGAAAAGAAGTTGGTGGAGTGTGGTCGTGTTCCAAAGAGCTGGCTTGGGTTGTGTCACATTGGTTATATTGGGTTGAAGGTAGAGTAGTTCTCGGTGGTCGGTCGAGCGGGAATGGTAAGAACAGAGGTTGCATTGTTTGGAGTGGGAAGGAGTTCCTGATGAGTCGGCTTTAGGCGATCTACGGAAACGGTTTCATGACGTCCATTTAAGTCAATGGTGAAAATATTGTTTTCTCTTGAAAGTACATTGTGTGGCACAAAATGCAGCTATTGATGAGAACTATTGGCTACGTCTATGGGGACAAATTTGTGCCTGCAGGTGCCACGGCCCCTCGATATTTACACTGCAGTTCGGTTTTGCGCACGAGCCAGCGTTGGTCGGACATTTCTTATTGCGGAGCGTAGCTGACTCGTATACACATCATGGGATAGGTAGCCAGCTCTTCCAGTCCTAATGTGGAGAATTCTCCGGGTAGGTGCAGTGTTGAACTGTACACCAGATCGGCGGGACTGTATCTAAACTCTCTCTTTAGCGCCCTTCTTAGTCTGAAGGCGATACCGGGTTAAGCTTCTGTGCCACCTAGTTGGATTGGACTGTGTCACACGTGCGACCTTGAGTCAAACATGGGAGCGTTCAGCGAGACCGTTCGCCATAGAATGCTAAGCAGTGGTACGAATACGGGTCGTTCCCAAGGGCGAACGCAGATGGTGTAAAAGTGCCAACTCAAATTGACGCTTGTGATTCGTCGTGGAGAGTTGATTAAACGTCGAATCGAGCAATAGTCTCTTGAACACCTTATTGAACCACTAAGGAGGCATCAAGCTGTTTCTGTTTCAATCAAACTAAATTTGAAAACAAAGAAGAAAAACAAATGAGGCTCCAATCCACGCTGTGAAGGTGGTTATTCAGCGAAGCAGTGGTATTACATGCAACGATTGCCTACTGCACTATACGAAATGCCGCCGCCGGTCGCAGCACGCCGCCGCTGGTCGCATTGCCGTTTCTTTTCCCTTTGCCGCTCCTAGTATTCACGCTGCTCCTCGGGAGTCCTAACTATGAGTGGCCTATTCATCGCGGTGCTGCAGCAACAATGAAATCAGTCGCTATACTCCGTTTCATCTTACGTTTAAGCGCAGCGGATGTTACGAGCCATCGGACCCAATCGGAGGCCGTGTGAGTGTCACGTGACCTTAGAGAGGAAGCACAGCGACGCGCGGAAAGCATATCACGGGGCACCTCCAGAGAACGGGATTGGCTAAGATAGCTCGTAGCATCCGCTGCGTCCGGACGCATGTTGAAACGGGGTATAGGCGGGTTCTTCTTTTATATAGGAAAGGCTAGTGACGTCACTCCCCACGTCGCAAGCTGCCGTCGCGGCGGCAGCAGGCGCCGTTATCATCCGTTATGCGGTTCGCACTTCACACGAAGGCTTCGAATGACGTCAACCCCTTTCGAAGCAGCTGCAAACCTAAGCTTTACCGGAACGCGTGGGAGGGGTGTTCTATTGGTCACCCGCGCCTTATCATGCATCATGTGGTTTTGATGCTTGTTGTGTGGTTTTCTTTATTGAAGCAGATACTGAGCTGTATGCTGTATGCTTGATTTGAAAGGAGGTATGCTGTTTTGCCTTCAATTGTTCGCCGGGAGTTTTTTGCTTACAACGACGACACGAAACTTTCCTTGGCTGGTTAAGGTATACAGCTTCGCTGTAAAGGAAGTGCGCGGCACTGTGTCCGCTCGAATATCATGGATGGAGAGCGCCTCCGGCCAACGGGTGAAGCAGTCGACACAGGTGAGGATGTAGCGACACCCTTCAGATGGTGGGAGGGGTTCAACAAGTGTATGTGGTCACGCGACCTGAGGTCACGTGACTTCAATTGTTTTGCTAAATCTAGCGTGGAACTTTAATTGGTGTATAGGTTCCGCGACGTCCATTTCCCTGCTAAGTTTAGCGGGCAATGCACGGACGGACGAGCAGACTTACAATATTTTGGCATTTAGGGATAGGTGCTTCCGTTATAACGCATGTTATACTTTGAAGGGATGCTGAACCAAAATATCGAGCTCACAAAGCAAAGCTGGAGCGATTTGGCGGGACGCTGCAAAACCGGAACAAACATACCGCATACAATAGTATCTCATATCGGATGGCCATATTTTTGGAAAATAAGTGCGCGATTGAACACTGCCGACGTGGCCGACGGGACATGTTACATCGCGATTCTCCTTCCCTATTTTTTCGCTTCGTACCCACGAGCAGGTGAACCGAAGTGGGGAGGAGAGAAGTGATGCCGCTTCCCCTCATTCTCAAGTATTTTAAAAGAATTGTGACATCACATTTCTTTCTTGATCGCGCCCTTATTTTTGAAATATACGGCCATCCGTTCGAGATATAAATGCATGAGTGATGTTTTGAGATTCGTAGTGCCCCGCTCAAAACTCCTGCGGTCTTATTTTGCGAAATTCAAATTTCGGTTCAGCATCCTCTTAATAAAGAAACACCCACAACTCAAAACTTATTTAACGCCCCTTGTATATGGGGACGTGTTTATCATAAGAGTAACCTTCGGGATTTTAATAACTTCAAATCGTTATTTACGAAGTTTTTAAATGGTGTCAATAGTGCTGTGAGCTACAATACAAATCATTCAATGATAATTAGATTATGTGCAAGATAGCTTAATCTCTAATAAGCGTTCAATTTTTTAGCATCACCATAATTCCAGCTGATCTGAAATACGTATGTGTTGGTCGAGGTTTTAATGTATTACGTTATGTGGAGTAAAGGAAGAGCGGGGCGTCTACCCTTATAAAAAGATAAGTGACGTCCGCTTAGAAGTTTGTTTCACATAGTCTTTTTAAATATACCCGTAACTGCGTCACACATATAGTAGCTCAACATTTTTCGTTACTTCAACTAAAGGAATGATTTATAATTTAGGCATTGCTATTGGTTCATGCACTCTAGATTATTTCTAACACTTACCTCAGTTTTCGCTTCCTGATTAAAGTATTTACGAAGGAATATGTTTTCAACAGCAGGTCTCATTATGCCCCGCTCTCCAGCTAAAATATTAAAACAAAGCTCTTCTCTAGGAGTGGACACAGGATTTTCATTTTCTTCATCATCTTGTTTGAACATATCAAGGAACATCTTTTGTCCATCTCCGTTCGTGAATTAGTGCCAGATCTCTGATCATTATCCATCCGATTAGGTTCTCTAATACTCGCCTGCACTTTCAAAAAGAAGCACACATTAAATCCGATGGGCAAAGCTTATTAAAGGTTACTGTTTAAATAAAACATATGATAAATGATAATGATTAGTGTCGGACTACTAGCCGACATGTGTCATACAACTCACGGCTGAAATACGATACTCCAACACAATAGCCAAAAAGTAATATTATATCAAAATGAGCTGTTGGGCTAGTTGGTTTTGAATAATTACAATGTAGGCAAGACAAAACAGGAAGAAGACAGAGATATGAAAGCGTTCTTTCGTATCTCTGTTTCCATTCCTGTTTTGTCTTTGCACTACATTGTAAATACGTAATATTATAATTGGGTTAAAATAAAACCATACACATCGAGAGTTCAACCACAGTATTCTAACACAAAGTACATTCTGGGTGTGCCCTAACTTATTTTTAATATTCAATTTCGGTTTACTGATGCTTATAGGGTGACACTAACATTCTATTTCTATGTTAAAAGCAGCGCGAAAATTAGACGCCAGCCTTTACCAATCCACAGTATTATTTGAAATGGTATCTTAATGGTCGGATTTACCTTGACATATTTCAACGGGTGCATCTCAAAACGTCCCATTCGCATTTCGCCCTTCCTCGTTTCGCCCCATTCTCGTTTTAACTTCTCGTTCGAACTTTTTCAAAGCATCCAAACCGGTAATTTTCGCATTTGAGCCTATTCGCCTTTGGTCCCGTTCGCGCTGGGACCGAGTGGCGCGTGGTACGCTCTTGACACTGGATTGTTTCCGATGGCTCGTAGCGTACGTTGCAGTCCAGTTTAAAGGAAAATAGAGTACGGATAGGGGGTTAGTGGTGGAAGAAGGCGAAATTCTTAGTGCACCCTCCCGCGACCCGGGAAAAGAAAGACATACTAAGCCGTGCTTTTACACAAAAAACAAATTTCGTTTTTTTATTGTCCAGCCCCTGCTACCACTTCTGGACAACCAACGAGCGGGTCCTGACCTTCACTGCACGTTTTAAGATTAGAAGGGACGTATTTCAAGTACTATTACCCAAACTGCGGGACTAAAGCACGTGTGCGTGTGTGAGCGCTTGCGTATAGGCCAGTTGGGAGGGGAGAGAGGCGGACTTGAAGAAGCTCCTTCAGGGATATGCGGTGACCCAGCAGTAGCACCGACAACTCGAATTGCCCCCATTTATTTTATTTTTTTTTAGGATAGAACGCGAAGGATATAAGCAGGACGGATCAAGTGCCGCGGGCCCAACCGAGAAGCACGTTTTTAAAATGGTCTTTTTGAGAAAGTACAAACGAGACGGTCGAAACAAGAACGGGCCCAAACGATAAACACCCCTTTCAACATGTATTTTGAGTTTGTGAAACATTATAATGGCGTCCTTCAAAATGTGATCGCCGAGCGTTCTTGTGGAGAGCTAAATGGGGCCATCAGATGCGTTGATAACATTTTAGCTCAAACACGTTGGCCTTTATTTTTAATTAATCTCAGAGTGCATGATGAATTTTCAGTGATGTTAAATATCCCGAGATATAGTGCCATTTCTAGATAGAAGCACCGAAATTAAATGTCGACACGGCAAGGCCATCTCGTCATCGTCAGGAGCCCAGAGATTAAAGTACTTCGGTTTACCATGCACCATCAAGGCGTAGATGCGCTTTTGCATTCAATGGTCAAAACCGGCTAATTAAGTTTGAAACAATTTCTAGTTGCGCTTACTCGTCTACTTGCGTCAGGTAAGCTCCAAGAGAGTAGAAGGATTCCACATCTTTCACAAGGATAGTTTGTTGGAGACTAAAGTTCCATATTTCTTTAGGTATATCTTTTCTTAAAATATCTGAAAATGGCAACTGTAAAACCAGGAGGAAATGTTATTTATGATTGTTTTATTTGAATTTGGACGAAACAAATTCACTTTAGATATAGCAGACTCTGCATGCTTTTGTGGGACAACTTACTGACTCTTTGAGGTTGCATTCTAGTCTGCTCAACGTAATTTAGATATAAGTGGAAATTTATTAAATGTGTTGAGGTATTATTACCTTCACCATTTTAAACAATCGATAAACTTGTAAAAACTCAATTTTGTTCGTTTCGCTTATTTTTAATCGTGGTAAAAATAGTAAGTCCAGCCACTATAGACCATTCAGATTCAAGCCGTTTTAAAATAAAAATTTTATCCATCCAGAAACATCCTTGAGGCTCACTGTTTTAACGCAGAATATTTTTTATGGGCTGAATTCCTGCGAAAAGTGTTACGCTCAAGTGTCATGAAAAGCTGTTAGACGCATAATTATTTGTGGCAAGAGTTACCAAGCGATGCAGTGGGAATCAAACTCCGGAGCGCAACATCTGCCACCAGAAATTTTGCTTGGCGTTACTAAGAGAAGGTGAATGGGATAGCTTGCACTTAGTATAAGTATGAGTCAAGGGAGCCTGCACTATTGGGGGGCTGTCGGCGCGCGTAACTGGTTTTCGAATGGCGAAGGATAGCTCCTCATGTAACCACAGGACGGTACGAGTGCTGAATAAATTTAAACTTGACTTGATTATTTTGATAAACGCCACTAGTGCATAAGTTAATCAGGCGTGCAACACATAAAAACCTATCTAGAGCATCGCGTAGCTAAGCATGGAAAATCGTAACGCACGCATAATGCATGCAAGACACGACGCGATACAGCGTAGCAAGCCAGTACAAAGCCCTGATTAAGATCGCTGTTTTCTTGTGTTTTTTTATTAAAAGCAATGATTTTCTTGTGCCCCCCGGATTGATTAGAATAAATAATACACGTTTTATTTTAGAACTGCTCACACTAATACTTCTTCGTTATACACTGGAAACATATCTTATCTTATGAGTTGTTTACATTATATTGGTACATGAAGATAGTTATATCATCTAGTAGTAACTGCTCCATTTTACTTCACTGAAGGATCGGAGCCTAGTTCAAGGGATAGCTCTCACCTTGTTTGAAATTACCATATAATTTGTTTTTAGTTATACTTTTATTAAGAAATGTTTGCAAGCAGCCAACCCCTTCAGTATTAAAATATTAAGAACCATAGGAACACCCTCACTTTACTATATGTCTGTTTAGACACGATGTTTGCTGCGAAGATAAGTTTTGTGAATAGGAAAAAAAACGCACGTTGGGAAAGAGGGCCTCCAGCTCCTCAAAAGTAAGTACAGATGTCTTCTGAAAACCATGCTTTGTTCTTGATATCTGTAATAAGTTTACTTGTTAGTTATTTCTTTTAGTGGGAAGATACCCATATGTCTTAACAAGCAAGATACACTTACCGCTGCCAGCTCTATCTCCAAGGCCAGCATATCGTAGACTGTATTAAACACTTCCATTACGGACATCCAGGGCCTGAGTGTCGAAATGCAATACATAGCGTAGCGGGCGTAGTGTCGTAGCCTGCCAAATTCTACATTTGTGCAATTTGAGTCCATCTGTGCCATACGAATGAATGCGTAGTTCTGCCGCTCCAGCTGGGAGAAGCGACGAAGGAAATCGTATTCCAGTGATTATACTCATGTGATAGCTAAAACGGGCTTAAGTGTTGTCTTTGATAGGAGATAGTATGTTTATTTCCGTGGTGTACCTTCTCCGCAATTCGAAATATTGCAAATTAATTTTATGACTTTTATGTGCCCCTTGGATTCAGTAGTGATAATGACATAATTGCAGGGACTCAAACCGTAACCGTAACCGAAACCGAAAACCGTTTAGGAACGAAATATTTTGAGTAACCGTAACCGGAACGAAACCGTTATTCGAAATTTATAAAAACCGTAACCGTAACCGTAACCGCAAATTATTTACCGGTAACCGGTTTTAACCGATATTAACCGAAAAAAAAATATTAGATTTCCTTAAGTATGACCTGGAGGAGGGATTTTGATGTGTCGTGGCCATTTGACAGAGTTACTGTGAGCGACTGATGCATCTGGTAATATATTTCCGTTCAATCTAACTTTAGGATTAAGAATACATGGTTGGAATCAGTGGTTCACCATATAATAAAAAAGTCTTTATTTCTAAATCTGCCACACTCCTACACTCCTACAGGGCGGTTTTTTTTTTTTATTCTTACACATTTGTTTAGAAAAAACCGTGAAAGATACACTAATGCGGTTTGTGCAGCTAGATTATACGGCCAGGCGGACATTATGTGGGTGGCGAATCTTCGCGATAAGTCAGCTAATGAATTAAGATTCGTTAAAAACCTTTTTAATTATTGAAAATAAACAAATAGTTCCAATTAGAAACTTGCTGAGCATCATTGACAACTACTAAATCATGTATTTTTAAAAGGATATAAAGCTGGGGCAGCATCTTACGGCGTTCTGTAAAAACGCTCAATTTGGACGCGTTTCTAGATTTCGGTTTCTTATCGGAGCGCATCTGTGCGCGCTGCTGTCCTGCTCCCCAGTGGCTGAGACGCGCAACACACGTGCGCCCAACTTCCCTCCATGCTACGAGGGAGGCGAGGAGGGTGGCTTCGCGCCGCGACCATCGGGGTGTCCCCTACATTTTTATATTTCGTGGCGCATGTTCCAAGAAGAACAATCCTTTTTATTTTATTGTCCTGACATGTTTTAGTTTCTGAGGAAAAAAAATCTCAAAGAAGTGGGAAAGAACGACGAGGTTTTGACGATTGTTGTGTGTGGCGTTTTTGAATCACTCTCAATCGCAAAGTGTCAAAAGAGAGCGTCTATATTTGTTTATGGTGATATATATGCAAGTAGGTAAGACGACATTATAACAACTATTTATTATTCGTCGCTCCGATTTTCGTAAAAATCTCCAAACATGCCCCCGCGAAGAACTGCGACCTAAATTCCGGATTTGTTTTGAGTCGACTCTGTTTAGTATCACTTTTAAAATAATACCACGTGTAGAACCTTTCATTGCCTTCCAAATTAAGCAAAGTTTGTGTTTTTATCATGTACGAGTACTGAGAAATAAATTATAAAACAGAGAAGGTTTTCACTTTTTGTTCGATTTCAGCACGCTGTATACAAAAAAAATACATTTTTTTAATTTCTTTTTTGTTCGCATGTCGCGTTCTCTTCACATCCTTTTTTAGCCAGAATACAATCCATTAGAGGTATTTGCCTTGGTTTTGAGTTCTAAGCCTCTAAATATGCTAAAAAAGAGCAAATGCCGACGGTGGGTTTTGACGATTTTCGTGTGTGGCGTTTTTGAACCACTCTCAATCTCAAAGTATTCAAAAGAGGGCTTCTATATTTTTTATTGTGATATATATGCAAGTCGGTAAAACGACATTTTAACTATTATTTATTATTCGTTGATCCAATCTTTGCAAAAATCCCCAAACATGCCCCGCGAACAACTGTGACGTAAACTGCGGATTTTTTTTTTTGAGTCGACTATGTTTAGTTTTGTTTTTAAAATAATACCACGTGTAGAATTTTTCCTTACCTTCCAAATTATCTAAAGTTTGTGTCTTAATCACGTACGAGTACTGTGAAATAAATTATGAAACAAGAAAGGCTTCACTTTTGGTTCAATTTCAGCACGCTGTAAAAAAAGAAAAAAAAACTTTCCATTTTTTGTTTTAGCGTCGTGTTTTTTTTTACACTTTTCTTTTAGCCAGCACATATTTCGTTAGAGGTATTTGCACTAGTTTTTAGTTTTAAGCCTCTAAATATGCTAAAAAAATGCTGATGGTGAGTTTATGGGTTATAGCGGTACATTTTATTCTTTATTATACTAATCTAACGGACGTTGAATAAATACTCATATAAAAGACATTAATGTCGTTAGGCGTATAATAACAAGTTTGCAATTCCAAACGTCTAAACACTACAAAATCGCAACTGCCGAAAGCGGGTTTTCAGACATTTTCCGCCGGTGCCATGATTGCTGAGGCCTCAAGCCTAAAGCCTATGCGCCAGATAATGTATACTACGTTAGAAATATCAAAGTATAATATTGTGAAACGTTAGAGTAAACTGCACTTCCCATTGGAAACCTAAATTTTTAGATACGGAATTTTATATTTTTAATGCGAAATTCATGTTGATAACAGAACAGAATCATTTTTAAGCATATTTAGAAACTTTATACTCAAATCCAGTGCGTATAGCTCTAACGGAATGTATTCTGGGTAAAAGAAGGGTGTAAAGAAAACGCGACGCGAAAAATGAAAAATAATAAAAATGTTTTTTTTTATACAGCGTACTGAATTTGAACGAAAAGTGAAAACCCTCTCTGTTTCATAATTTATTTCTCAGTACTCGTACAAGATAAAAACACAAACTTTGCTTATTTTGGAAGGCAATGAAAGGTTCTACACGTAGTATTATTGTAAAAGCGATCCTAAACATAGTCGACCCAAAAAACTATTTGCAATTTAGGTCATAGTTGGCCACGGAGGCATGTTTGGGGATTTTTTCAAATATTGAAGCGACGAATAATAAATAGTAATTATAATGTTCTTTTACCTACTTGCATATATATCACGCTAAAAAGATATGGACGCTCTCTTTTGAATTCTTTGAGATTGAGAGTGATTCAAATACGCCACACGCGACAATCGTCAAAACCTCGTCGTTCTTTCCCGCTTTTTTGAGATATTTTTTCTCAGAAACTAAACATGTCAGGACATTAAAATAAAAAGGATTGTTCTTCTTGGAACATGCGCTATATATGCGCCACAATATATAAGAAATTGAAGCAAAATAAAAAATACGACTTCCACTCGTTGTCTGAATCCAAATGAAACTGCCCATATATATATAAGGTACGTCCGCACTTTATTTTCATTTTTTGCACCCGCACCTTTATATATATATATATATATAAAGGCAAAATTTTTTTCTGGCGACACAGAATCGGCCAGTGAGAGACCTGCGCTTCGATAACCATAGGCAATTGCTTGGAAACGGTAAACATGACGCAGGTGTAACATGGCATAACACCGAAGACTAGGGAAAGGAATGAAGGACACATGACATATTTGTACGGCTTTCTGTGTTGTTACTGTGTTGTTCGTTTCTCTCCTTAGTCTTAATAATTAGGGTTGTGTGGATAACGGGCTGTAGTTGAGCTTGTTCGTGCATAATACACTATAATAAGGTCAGCTGAACTTAGAAAAATAGAGTAAAGAAAGGTACGTCTGTCTCTTTTTCTCTCTATACTCTATTTTCCTAAGTTCAGCTGGCGCTATTATAGCTGTGTGGATAATTAGACAGCGTGTAGTTGGTAAGCCATTGCAAAGTTGCGACGAGTCAGTCGCTGTAGATGGGACATTTATCCAGTGCAGTACACACCACTAGTCCGGTGTCTTTAACGTGCACCACGCAGTACACGACCGCACGCCGGTACGATGCTCATCCAGATCGAAACGGGCAGGGGTGGGGATTGCACCAAGGATCCCCAGGTTCGGGGGTATCGGTTGCCGAGTGGGCTAGCGCACACCAGGTCGGAGCACGTGGAGCGAAATCTCGCAGAGCAGAACCGAGGGATCCTGGGTTCAATCCCCACCCCTGCCCGTTTCGATCTGGATAAGCAACGTACCGGCGTGTGGTCGTGTTTCACTACCGCGTGGTGCACGTTAAAGACCCCAGGCTAGCAGTCGTACTGCATTGGCTAAATGGCTTATCTACAGTGGGTAACAACGTCACCATGTCCTGGCAGACTTACCTCCTGCTGTATTAACAAATAACGACTAATTTGACTTTGACTTTTGGCCCTGGGTTCTGCAGCGCGAGCTTTCGCTCCACCTGCTTCAAGCTGATGAGTGCTAGCTGACTCGGCCACCGATCCCTCTCTCCTTAGTCTTCCTTGTTTTGGGCTATTGCATTTACATTACGTTTGACTTTCACCAACTAGCCCAGCTCTCAATTTTATTACTTTTTTCCACTTAGCAGTATTTTACTAGAGGAGGGCTATAGTTCTGCTCCTTCCTTCAGTGTTGGCGAAGACTGTCTGCATCTATTAGGTTGAAATAAACCATAGCGACGAGAAGGTGCGAATGGTTCTTCCAGCACCCAGTGGGAACTTTCTTGGGGTTGTTTACAAACGCAGCCGAACAACAAAGTAGGGATGTTTATTTTTATTTTTATTATATAGAATGCGATGATCCCTGAGTAGCGGAAGTCATATCTATGCTCGGGCATCAAACTATATAATGTAAGTAGATGTAGTGAACAAGCATTGAAGCTAGAAACGTGTGCAGCTCTTGACCAATTAGAAGTATTAAGACTATTCTAACTTCCTTCAATTTCACGTTGTTGAATATCTGGAACTACTCTAAACCGTTTATTATAAAATAGATGTCTAGCATTTCAATTAAACAAATTTTTGTAAAAACCGAAATAAACCGGTTTTTAGGAACGTGCAACCGGTAACCGAAACCGTAAAAATTAAAACCGTAAAAAACCGAAACGAAACCGTTATCAACAAGAAGCGGTAACCGTAACCGTAACCGAAACGTTATATGTTTCGGTTTGAGTCCCTGCATAATTGAGCTACTTGGCGAAAAATATCCATGCTACACGAATTCAAAATATGACTTAAATGTTCGATCTTTTTCCTCTGTCCCAACCATTTATTCGAAATTGGAGAAAATCATAATATATCTTGCCTTTTGTTATTTAAATGGGACTAATAGAAATATTTAGAAATGTTCACTTTACAGAACATTGTATATTATAGCGTAGTGTAATATTTACGCACTTGTACATGTCAGAAATGACGGGGTCGCTCTCTCCAATAGATAACGCCAACCTTGATCATTATAAAAGTTTGTGTCACTTGAAACATTTTTCCTAAGTAAAATACATTAAGTTGCCTGTATATTTGGTAGAATAAGGTTTGTGAATGTGCATCTCGTATACCAGTCGAATGCTTGTCAATGCTGTTGATGCTGAACGTAGCTACTTTACCGCAAAGGCAGTTTCGAACGTCCTTAACAGATTTCTCATCCGGTAGTTGTACCAATTCATGCAGATATATTTTTTTAACAATTCGCTCTATTGTCTTGGCAAACAAAGGTCTCCAACGGGCTGCTTAGCTGCCCATTATTTTGCTTCATTTTTGACTCAGGCAACAGCTATTTCTTCTTTAGAAAAGATGGCTATGCGATGTAAAATAATGAAATGTATTTTGGTACATGATGTAGTCGTCAACTGTGCCAGCTAATATTTATGTACATGATGAGTAATCTTTCATTTCTATTAAAAACAGTTTTTACTCAATCATCGTAACGGCCCAAATCAAAACAAAGGCTATCGAAACATTAAAAGAATCAATAACCTAAGTGGCATTATCCCAGACCGGCGACTCATCAGGTAAGCCATTATTATTTGACTAATTATTGTTACCAGTGCATTGAAATTGGGGCCGACCGAAATTAAGGTTAATTGAGGTTTAGTAAAATATTTCAGTGTAGACATCTGATTGAGGTGCCAGTAACTCTACTTACAAGTAGTCGATTACCTTCTTTAACGGAATCACCCTTGACAACAGACATCTGAAAAAGTGGGCCGAATCCCGTTTTCATAAGCAAGCTTTCAAGTGAGGGGCGTGCTTTATTATGAGTGCTCTTCAGTGGCCAGGAATGTAGGTTATGTGTCCGAAGAGTGGCCTCAACGGCTTTCTTCCAAACTTTATCGCCTGTATCTGCAATAATAGGATTCAGTTTAATATGAGCCTTTTCTAAATAAAGCTGAAATTGGTCCGCGTAGATCCTTACAAACATGAGACTCATTGATTAGAAAATTAAAGTTGACGGTGAGAGAACGAGTTATTTTTCGTGCGTTTCTTTTGTATTGCAATCTTGATGTTCTACATTTTGAAATCTACGGTATTTTTCGGATATTTTATTACCTTTATTATTGTACTACGTGTTTAGCAAATACCTGTAAAACTTACCCTTCCTATTACAGCCTCCAAGATAATTATTAGTATATATAATTAAAACTAACTAAATATATCGTTATTGGGACCATATCGCGGAATTTCCAACGAGGCATTTCGCATGTCAAGTAGCTACATAGTTTAGATATATATATTTTTTAAATAATGTTTGCTTCGTTTGTACATTTCGTCATATTGTAACGACTATCGAGGTGACGAAACAAAGAATGACTGACGAAACTGAAACGTTTAATGGCACGAACTTGTGCCCCCCAAAAAAAGTGAATAGAAAATGACAACAGAGCGTTGCGGGCGTCAAAGTCGGCGTAACTGCTGGATCGAACGCTGGGGTGAGAGTGACCCCGTCTCGCACCGCGGAGCCCTTTATGAACACGCGTGGGCTTCTGCAACACATCGGCGTCACACATTCAGACCTTGAATACGCAACAGGGTTCTCGAATTTACTAGAATGCGAGAGTTACAGATATAATAAAAAGGTACGTCCGCTGCCTGGTATCGAACCGTGACCCTTCGCGTGGAAACCAAGCACGATAACCGATAGGAGACGGGCGGGCTGCCTTCTCGGTTAGCTGCGCGCGCGGCAGTATTGCCCCCTTTAAAAAAAACGCATCGTCCCGATGCCGCACAAAAACGAAAACACAAATCCACAACAAAACGACAGCAGAATCGCGAGCAACAATTAACAGTTCACTCTTTGACAAGAGTCCAAAGTTCTATCGTTCGTAATACGGCTCGAACCGGACGACGTGCACCAATCACCTCCAGGTCGTGGCTGGCGTCTTGCAGATTGGCGCGTTCAGTCGGGAAGAACTTCGCAGTTTAAATCGCCAAGGCGTCGGACGATGTTGTGGGGTCCGAACTAGCGTTTCAGAAGCTTCTCGCTGAGACCGCGGCGCCATATCAATGTCCACACCCATACCAGGTCTCCAGGTTGAAAGTGGACGTCCCGGCTATGAAGGTTACACCGGCGTGCGTCGACTCGCTGTTGGTCTTGAATCTTGATTCTTGCCTGTTGACGAGCTTCCTCCGCGCGTTGAGAGATCAGTTGAGCGTCGTCGTTGCCGTCAATGGTTGGCACGTGAGGCAGCATGGCATCGAGCATCGTAGTAATTGCTCGGTCGTGTAGCAGTTGGAACAGCGTCATTCCCAGGGTTTCTTGAACCGCTGTGTTGTACGCAAACTTAACGTACGTCAACAACTCGTCCCACATATTGTGCTCTACGACGACGTACATAGAGATCATGACGGCGATTGTTTTGTTGAGTCGCTTTGTTAGCCAGTTGGTCTGCGGATGCTAATCGGTAGTTTGTCGATGGCTGGTGTGACTTATACGAAGAACCTCTTGAGTCAGCTGTGCAAAGAAAGATGACCCTCAATCTGTGATCAGAGCTTCAGGTGTGTCGTGTCGAAGTAGAATGAACTCGACAAAAATCTTGGCGACTCCAACCACTGTTCCCAACGGCAGGGCTTTCGTCTCGGTGTATCGTGTAAGATAATCGGTTACGACGATAATGCACCGGTTTCCCTCCGTCGATGTTGGGAACGGCCCATGTAAATCCGTTCCGACCTGGTGGAAGGGCGTAGTCCAAGCAGATATCGGCTGCAGGAGTCCTGCTGGCTTCGTCGGAAGCTTCTCACATCGTTGGCACTCACGGCACGACAGTGCACACAGATGGACGGTTGTTGGAAGTCTCGGCCAATAGTACTTGTCACGAATCCGGGCGAACGTCCTGCTGTAGCCAAGGTTTCCAGCCGTTGGGTCGTCGTGGCATGCTAGAAAGAATCCTTCTCGCAGGCTGGCGGGAACAGCCAGCAGCCAGGCAGGATTGCTGGTTCCGAAGTTTTCTTGAAGAGCACGCCTCGCCGCAGAACGAAGCTCGGCAAGTCTCGGGTCAAGACTCGCGGAACTGAACTTCCTTAACATTCGAGGTGGTCGATCACGGCGCGAAGTTCCGGGTTGTCTCGTTAAAGTGCTCCCATGTCGGTATTTGTAACTGCTTTGAGAAAACGGGCGTCATCATGGTCGTCAGTACTGTCGGGAGGAGATTCGACTGGGGCTTTAGACAAACATTCGGTGTAGTTATGTTTGCGGCCAGACTTATTCACAATGGTTACGTCAAATTCTTGCAGTCGAAAACTCCAGCGACCGAGGCGTTCTGACAGGTTTTGAGGTAGGCGAGCCAACAGAGAGCGTGGTGTTCCGTGACAACGCGGAACGGGATCCCGTGCAGGTATCGGCGGAACTTGGTTAACGCCCAGACGACAGCGAGACATTTCTCGTTTGTCGTTGAGTAATTTTTCTATGCCTTCAACAGTGCCCGGCTTGCGTAAGCGATCACCCCCTCTGCTTCTTCTTCTCTTTGGACGAGTCCCGCGCCGAGTCCGGCGGTGCTGGCGTCCGTGTGAATTTCCGTTTCCGCTGATGGATCGAGGTGTCCTAGGATAGGGGGCGACTGGAGTCTTTCCTTCGGTTCGTTGAACGCTTGTTCTTGTTCTTGCTTCCTCCCCCCCCCCTGGAAGTTCACATCGTCCTTTGTCAGATGCGTGAGTGGTGCAGAAATCTTGGCAAAATCGCTGAACGAAACGTCTGAAGTAAGCACACACCCAAGAAATCTTCGTACGGCTTTCTTGTATGATGGATTTGGAAATTTTGCGACAGCGGATGTCGTTGCAGGGTCAGGGCTGACACTCTGAGCACTCACAACATGGCCCAGGAATTTGAGCTTGCCCTAAGCGAACCGACATTTTGACGGCTTTAGTGTCAGTCCAGCATTCTGGATAGCCTGTAGCACGGCTCACGAGCGTCTCAGGTGCTCGTCGAAGTCGCTTGCGAATACCACGACGTCGTCGAGATAGACGAGACAGCTTTGCCATTTCAAGTCGGAAAGAACGGTTTTCATTACGCGTTAGAACGTCGCCGGTGCTGTGCACAGTCCAAACGGCATCACTTTAAATTCGTACAGTCCGTCCGGCGTGACGAAAGCAGTCTTCTCATGATCCCGTTCGTCGACCTCGATCTCGCCTGTACCCACTCTTCAGGTTCATCGACGAAATGTATCGGGCGTGGCGCAGCCGGTCCAGGGCGTCGTCGATGCGTGGCAGCAGGTAGACGACTCTATTTGTTACAGCCTTCAGTAGACGACAGTTCACGCACAACCGAAAGTTCCATCTTTCTTTTTCACCAAGACTACTGGTGAACCCAAGGACTGCTTGAGGGCTGGGCGATGTCGTCGTCGAGCGTTTTTAGGACCTGCTTCTGGATGACTTCTCTCTCTTTCACAGAGACACGGTACGGCGACCGATGAACAGGAAGCGCGTCGTCATCACTAACAATTCGATGTCTTGCAAACGTCATTTGGCGCACCTTTGACGACGTGGAGAAGCACTCATTGAACTCGGCGAGAAGGGCAGTGAGTTGTCGTCTTTGTGGGGTAGGCTGGGTTGGATCGATGTCGAACTGCTGAAGGCGGCGTGGTCCTGTGTGGCCACAAAGCGAGGTCTTCTGATATTCCGGGAGTTCCTCGGCGTGACCCACGGCGCTGCCTTTCGTAGGGTGCTGAGCCTCCTGTCGGAAGTTCGTTACGAGTGCAACAGTGTGCCCGTCTTGGAGCTCCTCGATGCCTCTTGCAACGCCAATCCCTCTTTCTAGAAAGAACTGGAGGCTTCCCTGGAGCAAAACGTCGCCGCAGAAAGTCTCATCGACCCCGAGGGGTAAGAAAACGCTTGACCGCGGCGGTAAGCTCACGTGGTATGCGAGAACTCGGACCGCGGAGGACGTTGCTTTGGGTTCCGCCGGAGTTGAAGCAGGTTTCCGTAGTGTCAGCCGGTTTGCTCCGAGGTCGTCGACCGCACCATACTCGCAGAGAAAGTCCATTCTGAGGATAACGTCCCTCGCACAGCCTAGCAGAACGACGAACTTGAAAGGGCCCGTCTCACCATGGATCTTGATGCGAGCAGTGCTCATCCCGACTGGTGTGATGAGGTGCCCACCGGCGGTCCGTATCTGCTGGCCATCCCACGGTGTGGTCATTTTCCAAAGGCGTTGGGAGAGCCTCCCCTCAGGACGGAGTAGTCTGCTCCAGTTTCGACAAGAGGCGACGCGTCGTGGCCGTCGATAACGACGTTTACGTTATTCTTTACCGTTGCAGGAGCGTCGTTTCGGACTCTGGTGGCGTTCGAGTGGGGGCCTCCAACGTTTGTGGAGGATCTTGGCGTCGGTCGTCTTCGGCGACTCCACCTCCAGGGGTAGCCGCGCCTACTTTCCCCGGCGAGGAGCGAGGGGCGACAGGCTTTCACGTCGGGGTTGGTGCATCGGCGAAGCTGGACCTCGCGGCGACGGCGACCGGAACTCTCGGCGGGACGCAGTTTCAGGGGACTGAGGTCGTCGCAGGTACTCGTCGATCTACCTGGGGCGTTCACCATAAGGGGGGCGCGGGTCGTTCAGGTTGAACCCGCGCAAGCCCGAGTCGTTGCTGTGCGCATCGGCGGTAGGGGTTGACTGCTTCCCCGCAATGGAAGCACAGAGGGCGTCGATCGAGCGTTCGCCACACGTCGGTCTTCCGGTGTGCGCGGGGCTCCCGGCAGACGTACTGGACCTGGTCGTCGCGGCGTCGGTCACGCTGCGCCACAGGAGACTGACGTTGGGGCGGCGCGACATAGGTACGAGGAGGGGCGGTGGCTGTCGGGCCACTGCGGCGTACGTCAACGTGGGTTCCTCGGGGGCTGCCACGACGACGGGAGCCTCCGGTTGGATGGCTCCTGGACTTCTTCCCCACGGCCTCGGCGATGGAGAGCGAAACTGGTCGATCAACGGCGGGTAGTAGATTTCGTAGCTCTTCCCGAACGACGTCACAGATGATCTGCCAAATGTCTGGGAAGCTGGAGCCAAGGTCGCAGCTAGACGGCTCGAAGGCAGCGAGGCCGGGTGGTCGCTGGTAGTGATTGGCTCGGGCTTGCACGGAACGCTGGATGTTCGTTGCTTCGGAAACAGAATCTTCGACTGTTGTCGGAGGGCTGCGGACAAGGCCGCCGAAGTTGTTGCCTCTCACGCCCGGCAAGAGGGTTCGTAGCTTCTTCTCCTCTGTAGCCCGAGGGTCAGCGCGGGCGCTCAGGCCGCAGAACGCCCTCTACGAAGCCGGTGACGCTCTCGTTGTGACACTGGGTTCTGGTTTGCAGTAGATCCTCAGCTCTCGCTCCGCGGTGGTGTTTTGGCAGTCCTCTCAAGCGAAAAATAGACGTCCTGCAAGCGCTGCTCGTCGGCCCAGCCATTGTGGCGGACCAGTACGCTTCCGTACTGGTCGATCCACTCTTCGACGTCTTCGTATTGCTCGCCGTGGAACGGAACAGCCATCCGTGGTGCGACAGGCAGGTTAACGACGGCGGTGGTGGTCGGTGTCTGCGACGACTGGTGGTTCATCTTTGGCCTCGTTGGCTGCTTGGTCCTGGATGGCGAAGTCCGTATCCTGGGTATAGGCCTTGGGTTCGGCGACTTAATCGGGTCTCGATAGTGTTCTCGTTGGGTCTTCGTGGGCTTGGTGGCGGACTTGCACTGCGGTCCCTCGGAGGTACGCTGCAGGGACATGCGTTACACAGCACTTCCGCCAAAATGACATGAATGACGAGGTAACGAACCGAAAAATAACTCAGGAAATGAAACGTTTAATGGACGAACTTGTGCACAAAACAAAAATGAAAGCCGTTTACAACTCCCTGTAACGCCGAAATAAAGCGCGGCTCTTGGGGAGGGAGGAGGGAAAGGTACTGAGATGATGGTATGCCCCTCCTCCCTCCTCCTCATTTCCTCATCATGCCTGCTACTCCTCCCTCCGAGCGGCGTCGCCGTCGCCGTCGCCGTCGGCGTCAGCGTGAGGTCACGTGACCCTCGTGACGTCGCGTGACCCTCGTTATCTCACGGGGGTCACATGACTTCACGGGGGTCACGCATCATCACGGGTGTCACGTGACCTCACTTGTGTCACGTGACCTCACGGGTGTCACGTGACCTCAGGGGGTCACATGACGTCACCGGCGTCACGTGACGTGGGGGGTCACGTGACCCCCTCAAGGTGGTCATGGACCCCTCGGGAAACCACGGACCCCCTGTCCTTCCCGAGGAGGTCACGTGACCCCCCTGACCCCCTGAGGTCCACGTGACCCCGTGGTCACGTGACCCCACGCGGACGTCTCGGCACGGTGCCGAAACGTCACAATGCGGAAACGTCGCCGCGGTTACGGCGACGGCGACAGCGACGCCGCTCCACCCGGAAACGGGCGCCTAAGAGCTGCGCTTTAAAAGTAAACAGAAGATAACAGCCGAGCGTCGCCGGGCGTCGAAGTCGGCGTAACAGCTGGATCGAGCGCTAGGGCGAGACTAACCCCGGCTCGCCCTGCGGAGCCCCTTGCGTACACGCGTGGGCTTCTGGAACATTCGGCGTAAAACATTCGGCGCCTAGAACATTCGGATCTAGAATCGAACCGTGGCCCTTTGCGTGGGACCGTGGCCCTTTGCGTGGGAACCAAGCACGATAACCATTAGGCCACGGGTGCTTTTTTTCTTTATTGTTAGGTTACGGGTGCGCTGTCTATTTCTTCAACTGCGCGCGCGGCAATATCTAGGGCATTTTATGTTTCATTTCCAGCGAGTTTTATGGAATAAATGATTCACCTCCAGGAACTAGTTTTTTTGTTTTTTCTTAGCAGATTGTACAATGGCGCTGACGCGTCATTCCTGCTTGGGCTTTCGTTTGCGAAAGAAAACCGTGGCGAAGGAGCAGGAATAAGCAGCTGAGCCTTCCCGGGACCTTGTCTAACGTGTAGATCGTGTAGCTTTTATAAGAGCGAAAACGTTTGTTCAGAGCCCAAGCTAGCTTAGGGACAAAAAAATATTTATCTGCGTTAAAGTCAGCGCCATACCTCCAAGACACTGCGCAGTTGCTGGTGACTTCTCAGTTGCACAACCAGACCGAGTATCTAAGCCTAATGAAGAAGTGGGAGTGCCAACGTAACAGCGCTGTTGAAAGGGTGATCAGTTGTATAAGGCTCATGCGACCAAAATGCAAGCCATCATATGGTGGCGTTTGGTTCAAGGGAGCTTAGGCGACTTGAGGCAGTGCGGTAACCCCAATTACAACATGTGTAAATAGTTGAATATGTAAACTATTGTAAGTTTCAACAAACCAGGCTTGTGTTTCCCACAATGCGCTTTTTTTGTAGGTACTTCTTAACTGTTTCAAAATTTTGTTTAACTTTGGCTCTCTTTCTGCATTTCAAAGACTTTGCCGCACAACCGTCTTAGTGAACTACCAATTAGAAACATGCATCATCATCATCATCATCAGCAGCAGCAGCAGCATCTATATTTCTCTCCACATGAACAACAGCTGTCCGTAAAATGGCGCAACGTGATGGATTAAAATATAAAGTATAATGAAAACCAAATAATACAAATTAAATAGTAAGAACTTCGAGGTGTAGATTCCTGGACTAGTCCTGTACCACAAAAAGAGGAGGCAGCACAGTGATGCGCGCGCTATTGTTACGCCAAAAGGCGTTGTTCTGTGAACGTTTGCAGTTCCGCTACACGAGCATTCCTGACCACGTGCGCGAAAACAAATGCGCTTTCAGCAGACTGCTAACCAAAGCAAGAGCGAATATTAACTTCGCGTCAAACTACGCAAAACGTTTTGGACAGTACTAGAAAAATAAATTATTATTATTATTATTATTATTATTATTATTATTATTAAACAAAAAATTAGAACGTTGACAAATCTCTGTAACGAGGAACCAGAGCCCCAACTCTTGAGGAGGGGGAGGGGAGGGTACGGAAGGGAGGGTATGCTCCTTCTCTTCCTCCTTACCCTCCACTCCTCCTATCCCCTCCTCCTTACCTACTCCTCCTGCTTTCCTCCTCCTGTCCGCCTCCCGTTATATTTAGCGAGGAAATCTTCCCTCAACATTTTCTTGTTCAATTTAGCGGGTATTTGATGTCACGTGACCTCAACACCAATTCGATTTCCCTTTGAATATAGCTGGGAGGTTACGCCAACGGCGACGGCGACGGCGGAGCCACTAAACGCGGAAATGGTCGCATAAGAGGTGCGCTCTAAAACCTTTAAAATAATTCGGCAGAGTCATAACGAAAAAAAAAAATTAAAGACGTTTACAATTCTCTGTAGTGCCGAAATAGAGCGCAGCTCTTGAGAAGGAGGAGGGGAGTGTACGGAAGGGAGGGTATGCCCCTCCTCCCCCTCCGTATCCTGCCCTCCTTCTCTCCTGCTCCCCTTCTATATTGCGAAGACTTTTCTCTAAATTTCCCACTCAATTTTTCTTGGCAAAGTGAATTGGTGTTGAGGTCACATGACGTTAATTTCCCCACTAAATACAGCCAGAAAACTTTCCAGCTCAATTTTGCGAAAAACTTTTCTCTAAATATTACATGACGTCACATTCATTCACGTGACGTCACACGTGACGTCACAAGAAAAAAATTCCCCACTAAATTTGGCGGGCAAATCTTTCAGCTAAATTTAGCGGAAACATTTCCCCTCTAAATCTATCGAGAAAATTTTCCAGCTAGATTTAGCCGAAAAATGTCTCCGCTAAAATTAGCGTAAACATTTCCCGCCAAATTCGGAGGAAAGTTTTACGTGACGTCACGTGTGACATCACATTCATTCATGGGACGTCATGAAGGTAAAATTTTTTCGCTAAATTTAAAGGGGAAGTTTTTCTGCTAAATTTAGCGGATAAAATTCCCCGCTAAATCTAGCGGAAAAATTGCCCCTCTAAATTTAGCGGGAACATTTTACCCTTGTGACATGATTATGGGAAACGTCCCATAATGCAACGCGGGGTTACGCCGACGGCGACGGCAGCGGCGACGGCGACGCCGTTCGGACACCTAAGAGGTACGTGGCACTCGCGATTCTAGAATGGCGAAAAATCACTGGAAGACGAAGAGTATCGGAGAAGGTCCTCTTTCTCAGTCTGTCTTCCAGTAAGGTGTTCTAATTCTTGAAGCGCGAGTGCCACTCAAAACACCTCGCACGCCTCACTGGTTTTCCGTCATAAGCCTGCCGAATCAATTGAAAGGTCTGCGTTCCAGATTTGCCGAGTTTGACGCAAAATTTATCTTTGCTCTCGCTGTGGTTTGCAGTCTATTCTACAAATTCTGATTTTTTCGCGCACATGTTCATAAAAAACTCACGTATCCCAGCCCAAAATTTCCACAGACGACGCCCACGAGACATGAAGGTCCCTGCCTTCTACAGCGGCACTCGCATCACCGTGCTGCCTTCTATTTTTTATTTTTTTACACTGCAAAACCATTTTTGGAATTTTCAGATATGCATTTTGTATTTTCCGTAGTATCTAGAAACCCATGAAGTATTATTGAATCATTTGAGAAATTTGTGTTCTCGGCTATGTATCCAGACCAACAAATTGGGATAGTCGAAACTAGATGAAGCACTCATGATTATTTCACTCAATATCTGGTGAAAGTCGTCACCAGCTTTGCGCATGCCAGAGCTTCACGCAGATATCATATTATATGACCTTCGCATATAGACTGTCTCCTTGTTTTTTGAATATTATTTCACTGTCATATAAAGAACCTGTGATGAAAAATGTACTGTACAAAAACCTTGCAACAATAGTTTTCCCCTATTGTTTAATATATTTTGCAAAAAATTTGTATCTCTTCTTTCCAAGTGTAATTACTTATAATATATTAGGACGCTCTAATTCCCAGAATCTAACTTATGCGGTGGTTTAACGAAACAAGTCGTTAAGTTGAAGGCACCTCAGTGCAAAATGATTATTTGCTTCCGGGTTCGGCAATGAGTTTGGCGTGTGTCACGTTAATAAAACGCATTTACCTTGACGAAAACTAACACGATTTTCTCAATCAGCACTTACTACTGATTGCAGATGAAGCTCATTTAAAACAGTTAAACAAAGCGCTATCGAAAAGCTTTTGTACTGTGGACAAACATCTGCGTTTCGCCAGTCATTTGGCATTTCTTCGAAAGGTCAGGTGAGTATCGGCAGCAAATGATACTGACAGTAAATATGGTAGGCAAATCTGTCCATCTGTTTTTTCTTCTCCTACTAGGAGTCAATGACTGCGCTATGCGGAAAAACAGTTTTAAAAATGACATTTTAGTGTTTGCATAGGCTATTATTCTTCGTTTCCCATCAAGTCAGATGAAGGCCAAAGGCTAGAACATGTGCAAGGATGCTGAGACTACGAACACGTGTTCTCAGCGTATACATCCTGCGTGATGGCTTGAGACATTGATAGCACACGCAGAAGAAGACGGCGAACATTGTGACGTTAGTCTCTTGGTGCTGCTTGAGTGGGCCCATCGAATTGTAGCATCGGCTGCGCCCTGACATCTGGTGCTCAAACAAAGTATACTATCGCTACCCCTAACTTAGGTAACTACAAAACGAATAAATAGGCTGATTCTATAATTGTGATTGAACTTCAGAATGAAAAGGTAATCAGGGTCTCCTCAGGCATTGCAATATTGATTATCCGTAGTCATTGTCCATGCGCGCGCAGCCGCGCTACAAAAACATGCAGGACATTCTTGAACAATGTACGTATTGCAAAGATGCAAAGCTTATAATCGCCTTAATTCAACTTAAAATATTGGATGGGTCATATTTCTTACGTATTCTTTCGGAAATGCCCGACAATCTCACCAGTCATATTGAACGCTAGGAAAAATCGGCCATTCTCCCAACTCTTGGGAAGAGTCAATCACTGCTTTAGAAAGAATAGCTACCTTGCGACTGAAACAAGCAACCAACGTTTAAGCAAGAAACTGAGAGATGCGTTTCTTAACAGTGCAGCGGTATAGACTTATCTACGCTTGATCGCTTTACAGCAGGGGTCTCAAACACGCGGCCCTGCAGGCCACATGTGGTCCGCAGCTTTCTGCGATGCAGCCCACAAGCATCCTGCGGCTGTCTAGTCCCCTTGAGCGCCATATGCGCCATAAAGAATAGTTTTATTTCGTCGCTTCAGTTCCGCTCGAAAGGGGACTCTGCTCTGCTCTGCTCTGCTCCGCATTTCGCATTGTTATGTTTTATTTTGGACGAAGTATGGTTGCGTCTAAATTATTGCTTATCAGCCTTTTCTCGTTTAAATCAAACGGAATGCCAATACCGCTAGTAGAGAATAAGAGTGCGAGCTCTTTGCTCAAGGAGGCACATCGACGGCACGAACTCTTGCTCAGTAGAAGGAACGCCCAAAGATGAAGCGATGAGCTCGGGCTTCTAGTTGTCACACAATACATTTAGAATGAATGTATTTTCTTATTTGGCTGCAATAAAAATTTTCAGGAAAGCAAAAACTACCGTATGAAAAGATACATTTTTATACCTTTTGAGCATATTGAATTGTGCGACAGGTCAAGGATGGTGTGCTTGCTCTCGTTTTGTGGAAAAACTGCCAGTACTGTGGTATGGTGGTGTTTCAAATTGTTTTATAACATGATATGTAGTCCCAATAATTTCGTGTGCTCAACTAAAAGTTAAAGAGAGCTAAAACGATGAGCTTACAAAGAAGCAGAAAATCGCAAGGTTTCCTTTTAATCTAAAACAAAATACTGGGGTGTTGCTGGGACCACCTGCTGCATTGCAACGTAAAACACAAATGTTTTAATTTTACTTTTTTCCACAATTTTTGTTCAATACTATACATTTTTGTTCTATACTGTATACTCAAAGATGAGTGAGATGAAGGTGTAACTTACCTCGTAAACATGCCTGGAATGCCATTTTAACCTTGTCCTCAGCTGTTTGCTTCCAGGCATGTGGGCTTTTACTTGTTAGAAGAGCTATTAAGCAGTCAGGTGAATACGAGTTAATTTTAGTTATGTTTCAAATGCTGATGTCTTTCATTGTAGTCGTAACATTTACAGAAAAAAAAACAAAAAAACAACTCCAATCAGATGTATGTCGGAAAATACAAACATAAACAGCGCTCTGACGTTCACATTATATCGCGTCTGAGCCTTGCCTTGGTGCTAATTTCTAATTCAAGAATGAATTCAAGCATTAAATAAAACAAAACAATAGCTAACATGTCCTGCTCTTATCAGGCTGTTTCAGTTCCTGTATACAAAGAAATTACACAAATATGTTGCTCTTATTCCTCAAACATATCTGGAAAGGTATCAAGATATTATCAATCACTCAATATTATAAAAAGGTTTATTGGCATGTTCAAGTCAAAATGATTCGACGAAAATAAGATATTGAATGAAGAAGGAAATATGTGAATACATATCTTTCGTACATAGTCTTCACCTACCGCCTTGGCCTCTCTTCTCCGATAAGAGTGAACTAAATGACTTCAATTATTCTTTCAAGAATACTCCACATCAATTCCCATAACTTAGAGAGTAACCACGAACCACATCCTTAATTTGAGCCTATTTGGCTTCTCAAAAAGCACTTAAAAACACGAATCATGGGTCACACTAGGGAAAAAAGACGCTCGCAGAAATTTATTTTATAGAAAACGTTTCGCCATCCTCATTTGTTTGATTGACGCGTTCGGTGTAGCTTGGCTATTTTTGTGAGGTGTTCACTTTTATATATCTTGTGTATAATGCTTATAATGCGGCTTTGTATCGCTTTACGAAGGGCGTTTGCTGCTACGACGTCACTGTCGTCCCAGAAATCCGAGTCCCCTTAACTGCACTAGAATCGTGGCCAAACGTTTATTAGGGCCACAGATTCGCGATGCTATAAAATGCTACAGATAACGATAAGCCTTTCTGCTCTCCTACGACTTCGGTAGCAATTATACAGCATGTAAACTAACGCTATTGAGACATTTAGATGGCCCGAAGCAAAATTGTTTCTCAACGTATCGCGTTGCGATTTACTGCAGAGGTGCAAGCAGGTGGTGGAGGTTTGCAGTTAAAAAATCACAAAATCAACTGACTTCATTCAATGGAAAAAAGAAAAAAGAAACAGAAACCTCTTGCGAACAATCCACGCCATCACTTCGCAGACGATGCACGCGTAGAGAGAAGTGCCGCCGACAGATAGCCGTACGCCGCGTCGAGAGAAAGCAAGTCGATTTAGGTTCTTTTGTGACAACGCGTGTGCATCAAACCCGAATCGGCCGGCGCTCTTTCGACGCGGCTTACGCCATCTGTAGGCAGCACTTCTCTCTACGCGTGCCTCGTCCGCGAAGTGGTGGCGTAGATTCCTCAGAAGAGGCTTGTTGTTCTTATTTTGGACGAGGTCAATTTATTCCTTGGTTTTTCACTGTAAACTTACACCACCTGCTTGAACCTATCTAATAAATCGCAAAGTGGTACTTTCAGAAACCGATTTTTGCGGACCGTCTAAATTGCTCTAAGAGCGTTGTTTACAAGCTGTATATATAAGAGCTAATGGTTTCTGTGAGCTTTCAAAGTTTGCTATAGCAATTAGGATCCTTTGCACATCTTCGGACTTTGAGTTTGGCGCCCTCGGTCTGACTCAGCGGGGAGCCTCAGCACGGCGCGTGACGTCAGCTCTCCTTTTTGCGCCTGCGTCGCACTGCACACGCCTCCTGCGGCAAGGATACGCGGGCTGTGAAGCCGACATAGAGCTGAGAGATCAAGGCCATGGGCGCTCTTCGCCGCCTCAGTTTCAACTTGGGGCCCTATGGTAAATGGCGGGACCAATCGGGACCAGGGGACAGGGACAACTCCATTTTGCTGCGATTAATCAGCGGCGCAGCGCTGACCAACTGCAGCAGACGGCGCTGTCCCGGTCGCTTGGCCCCGCTTGGTCCCTCTGTGTAACATAGGACACCCAGAGTCGTGTGCAAGGAAGACATTTCTCGCCCCGCGCCCTCTACAAACTTTTTTTAAATGTCATGCCATGGCGAAACTGTGAAGGCGAGCGTAGATTTTCTAACAACAGTATACCCATAAAATTTTAAAGGGTTACTCATGCCCTCTGATTAATAATATAACTAATTAACTCGCCTCGCCTTTTTTATAGTGGCACCTTTACCATCAGCGTAGTTCCAGGTCTAAAAAGAAACCAGACACAACTTTCCCTAGTTTAGGAAATTGTGGTACGACAAAAGAAGACGCATAAATAACCACACAAAAACGTGATCTGTCGAAGCTAATGTGCTAAAGACGAGCGAAACGAATGTGAAGTTGAGCAGAACCCAAATGCATCAAATATGCAGGAATAGAACCTATTCACCACCAGTTTCCTTCAAGATGTTCTAACGTTTCGTCTCTAAGAAGAAACTCCAGTGAACTTTTGTCTACTTTACTGTCTCTTGTACCCGCCGCGAATGCAGAAATATAGAGAGGATAGGCTAACTTAATATAGACAAACACGCAAACATACAAATGGGCACATAAAATGCACACGCATACTCCAATGGCACATTGACCCTTGCGGATTCGTGGCGGATCAGCGCAGGCGGAAAGTGCGGTTTGGAAACAGGTGGTGAAATCAACCCGTCAATGGCGGAAAAATGAATAGCAGTCCCGGACTGATCCAGACTTTCCGGCAGCGACGAGTCGATTTGGCCACCTGGCTCCAAAATCAACTTTCCGCATGCGCGTATTCGCCCGCGAATCCGCAAGTGTAAACACGTCATAAGGATTATAACTGTTGCAGCGTTTGGAGTAGCGCGCCAGTAACATAAAACCAACGCATGTAATACTTGAAAAACGGTATACGTCTTGAAAGCCATCACCATCAGTGATGCTAACCAACAACACATGCAGGTGGTTCTGTCAAGGCATGATTAAATTCCAGGCATGCAAGTTGAGATTAAAAAAGCCTGATTAAGCGTGAACTAAATTTAATTCACTGTGAATATAACTTTTATGGTATAAACTACATACATTTCGAAGAGTAGCGTCAATATTCAAATATATTTAGTTAGATTTTTCTGACTTTCTAGGGTTCAAAACTCTCGAGCTAGCGCATTTATACAGGTTAAAACGTTTTCAATACGCAGGCGAGAAGTATTACTTTTTTCAGGGTAATAGACCGCATATTACTACTCTAATGTATGCTCACAGAACGCGTAACTAAAAAATCGTCCCAATAAGTAACTTGTTTTAGGGGGGCATAACGTAATTTTTTTTTAACTCGCAGTGAAATAATTTGGTCTTGAATTTCCTCAATTTGAACCGACTCGTTTATTTGGACTTTCATAGAGGGCACTCACGCATTAACTCGGCTTGGAGCTTTTTCTCCGGATCATCTGTTGTGCGACTCTTGTAGTCTTTCGTCCCAGTAGGCAATGTTTTGCAGACATAGTCGTAAAAGTCCTCGCATGGACTGACTGTGTGTCTTTGTGAACCTAAAATTATAGAGGCTAAAAACAGAAAACCGATCAACTTTATTTAAAGATGCAAAATCACCGTCCCAAATGCGATTAGTAAGATTTGTTTTTAATATTTTGGGCGAGAAATCAACATAAGTAAGGGGTTAAAACGCCGAAGCCTTGAAAACGGGAGTACGGGAGAAAACTAAAGATTAACATGTACTCAAATAGTAATTTGTTACATATGTATCACGCGCTAAAATCTCCAACCAATACCGTAAAACAGACAAGTCAACCGCCCTTGACTGCGTGTATCTACGAATCAATCGCTGAACTTGTTTTTTTAATATTATCAAGATTATAGATATAATGTTTAATCACGATCATAGAAGTTATCAGGTTCAACGGAAGCCTATGATTTATTTTCTTGTTCTACTTGTTATGTGGGCCTCACGGGTTAGAGTGGAACACTCCTTATCTTAACACCACATGCGTTCTGCCGCATCGTTCCTTACAACATTCCTCCTCCTCGAAATATGAATAGTCGGTGAATAATGGAGACCACACAGGGTGGCAAAGCGGGAGTTGTTCTACATGGTTAAAGTCAGCGAACAACGTAAGGAAGCTGTAGAAGAATACAGGGGACAGAAAAGACGCTGACCGTCTTTTCTATCTCCTGTATTCTTCTACAGTTTCCTTACGTTGTTCTTTACTGCCTCCTGTAATATTCTACAGTTTCCCTGCGTTGTTCTTTACTGTCTCCTGTATTCTTCTACAGTTTCGCAGCTCTCCCGATGCCATGCATTGCAACGACGTCCCTGCAAACGTGCCCAACAGCCTAAAAGTTTTTATCGACGGCCACGAGGCATCTGCCCTCGTGGACACTTGAGCAGACTACACAGTCTTGAGTGGGAGGCCTCTCGCCGCCTGCGAAAAGTTACGACGCCCTGGGGAGGCCCACGAATTCGAACCGCCGGAGGACACCTTATCACCCCTGTCCGAAGATGCACTAATCGTGTCGAAATTCACGGCAAAACGTGTCCGGTTAAATTCGTGGTTCTACACGACTGTTCCAGAGACGTCATTCTCGGCATAAACGTTCTGTGGGAATACGGCGCCGTCACTGACCTTGGTGAGAACAGATTGACATTGCGGACGCCTGTTCCTCCTTCAGAGAAACCCCAAACAGCGTAAGCCGCCGTCCGAGTCGCTGCCGAACACGTGAACCTGCCGCCGCGATCAAGTGTTGTCGTACCCGTCGTGACCGATGCAGCTACCTGCGGCGAAGTTGTTCTGGAAGGCAACCTTCAATTGCTCCGTGGAAGAGAAATAGGCTTCGCAAGAGAAGTGGCTGGACTTCAGGATGGGCGCACCGTCGTCCTCGTGACGAACTTCCGACGAGAAACGCAACACTTCACGAAAGGTTTCACTGTGGGCCAGGTCGAGCAACTTCGAACTTCGCCGAAATACCCGCGATTGCTGTAGAATCATCGCCACCTCAGCTAGACCTTACTCCGCCAGCGTAGTCTGACACTGACCCCAAGCTTTTAGGCACGAAACGACGGCAGCTGAGGGACCTCCTCGCCGAATTTAGCGACTGCTTCGCGACGTCGTCAAAAATGCGCCAACCGCCTTTACGAAGCATCGCTTTGTTACCGAGGGCCACGCGCTCCCTGTGCACGAATCGCCGGACAGAGTCTCCGTAAAAGAAACGGAGGTCATCCAAGAGCAAGTGCAAGAAATGCTGAACGACGACATAATCTAGCCTTCAAGCAGTCCGTGGGCCTCTCCAGTCGTGCTCGTTAAGAAGAACGGAACTCTTAGGTTCTGCGTGGACTATAGGCCGCTGAGCGCGGTAACGAAGAAAGACGTCTATCCACTCCCCCGCATCGATGACGCGCTAGACCGGCTACGCCACTCTCAATCCTTTTCATCGATGAATTTGAAGAGTGGCTACTGGCAGATCGAAATTGACAAACAGGACCGAGAGAAGACCACTTTCGTCACGCCGGATGGACTGTATGAGTTCAAGGTGATGCTCTTCGGACTATTGACGGCACCAGCAACTTTCCAGCGCGTCATGGACACCGTACTGGCAGGACTGAAGTGTCAGAACTGTATCGTCTACCTTGACGACGTCGTAGTGTTTTCAAGTGACTTTGACAAGCACTTGCGACGACTCCGAGCTGTTCTCCGATCCATTCAGACCGCCGTAC
The DNA here is from genome assembly GCA_037355805.1 of Ixodes ricinus. Lineage (NCBI taxonomy): Eukaryota > Metazoa > Arthropoda > Arachnida > Ixodida > Ixodidae > Ixodes > Ixodes ricinus. The sequence continues at coordinate 47,852 of JAZHYW010015681.1, forward strand.
TCAACTTCAAGCCGTCCAAGTGCCGGTTTGCCTATGACGAACCGAAGTTCCTAGACCACATGGTTAGTAACGAAGGCGTCAATCCGGACCCTGAGAAGACTCGCCCCGTCGCGGCATTTCCAGCTCGCGCAGACAAAAAGCCGTGCGAATATTCCTTGGACTTTGTGCCTACTATCGACGCTTCGTTCGGGATTTCGCAAAGATTCCCGCAGCTCTCACGAAATTCACGATGGACGCCGAGAAGTTAAAATGGACCGAGGAGCAGCAGCACGCTCTTCGGACCGAGACCGAGATTCATGCGGATGGACCGAGATTAATGACGGACTCAAGTAACGAAGGACTTGGCGTGGTACTGATTAATGTGCAAGAAGGCACCGAGCGAGTCATCGCCTACGCAAGACAGACGCTGTCCAAGGGGGATAAATATTATTCCACTACTGAAATAAAAAGCCTTGTGGTCGTCTTCGCAATCACGAAGTTCCGTCTGTACTTGTACATGAGCCCATTTCAGGTTATCACGGACTACCACTCGATCTACTGGCTTCCGAACCTCAAGGACCCATCAGGACGCCTCGCTCGATGTAGTCTCAGACTGCAAGAGTTTAATAGGGATGTGGTCTACAAGTCAGGCCGCAAGCACAGCAACGCCAACTGCCTGTTCAGAGCCCTTATCGAAACACCTTTCGGCAGCAGCGACGATGATGACGGCGAGTGCTTCTAGGAGCAGGAACACCGCCGGCATGATACGACGTCAGCAAGACGATCCTGAGCTGCGGGCACTAATAGAGCATCTGGAAGGGCGCGGGAGTACCATGCCTCGTGTTTTCACACGAGCCTTGCCGACCTTCGCCATTTGACAGGGTGTACTCTACAATGAAAATTTCGGGGAAAACAACTAGCCGTGGCTGCTGGTAATCCCGACCGACTTTCGAGAGGAGATCTTTCAAGATTGTCACGACGACTCGACGTCCGGGTATCTTGGTTACAGCCGTACACAGGCCCGTATTTGTGAAAAGTATTTCTGGCCCAAGCTCCCCAAACCGTCCAACTGCACACACGATCATGCCACGAGTGCCACCAACGCAAGAAACCTCCGACGAGGCCTGCCGGTCTACTGTAGCAATTTCTCCGCCAAGTGCATTCTTCCAGCAGGTCAGAATAGATCGACTTGGCCCTTTTCCACCGTCAGCGTCGGGAAACCGCTGGGTACTCGGCACCATAGATTATCCCTTGCGGTACGCCTATACGAATGCCCTTCCTGCAGGAACTGCTGTGGAAGTCGTCAAGTTTTTCATCGAGTCCATCTTCGTCGGGCACGGCGCTCCCGAAGTTTTGATTACAAACCGTGGATCATCGTTCCTGTTCCAGCTAGCGCAAACAATTCCTTATCTTAGCCACTGCAGCCATCGTCATACCACGGCCTACGACCCGCACACCAACGGGCTCAACGGAGAGACTCAACAAGACCATCGCCGACATGATATCCACGTACGTCGACGTTGAACACAAGACATGGGACGAGGTATTGCCGTATGTCACATTTTCCTACAACACGGCCGTGCAAGAGACAACAAGGGTGACACCCTTTCAACTGGTTCATGGTCGCAAAGTTACGACAATGCTGGACGCGATGTTAGACCACGAACCAGCTGTCAACATAAGCGACGACGCCCAGGTGGTTGCCCAACTTGCGCAAGAAGTCCGTCAACTCGCCAGAGTCCGGATTAAAGCCCAACAACGTGTCGACACTTGCCGCTACAGCCTTCGTCGTCGGGACGTCCACTTCCTGTCCAAAGACAGCGTGTGGGTGTGGACACCGATTCGCCGCGGTGGTTTCAGCGAGAAACTCCTGAAACGGTATTCCGGACCCTACAGGTTACTTCGTCGACTTGGAAATCTGAACTGCGAGGTTATGTCCAACGGATCAAGAACATCATCCCGCCGCCCACCAGAACCTGAAGTCGTCCATGTTGTGCGCCTCAAGCCGTGCTACGCTCGATAGGACTGCGTTTTACTAGCCTCCTTATTTTGCCATTCTTTTGTTTGTCTTGCTCATTTTTTTTCTTCCACGTTGTATCGAGACGAAGCTCTTTATAAGGGGGAGTAATGGCACGCGCGTGTGCAAGAAAGCGCGCCCGTGGCCGAAAGGTTCTCGTCCTTGGCTCCTACGAAAAGGGCCCGATGTTCGATGCCTGGGAGCGGACATGCCTTCTTGATATTTCTGAAATGTAGCGTTCTGGTGAATTTGACTACATTGTTGCTTATTCCAGATTCGAATGTTCTACTCGTCGAAGTCAGTCTCGCCCCAGCGTCTCGATCCTGATGTTTCGCCGCCATCGACGCCTGCGACGCTAGCCTTCTTCTATTTTGTTTTTGGTACAAGTTCGCTCGATTAAACATTTAGTTTGCTTCAGTTCTCATCGCCTCATCAATTATCATTCGTGACACTACTTCATCATGGCTCGTTGGTTCGTTTGTAAGAACTCTCAAATCAAGCCTGCTTTGTCCAGTCTCAGCGGACCCTATCTTAAAAACCTATATTGACTTTATGCAACGCAATTTTGTTTGTTTTGTTGAGCGACAAATTGCTAATGGATGATCAATCCTCTTAACTTCCCTGTCCTTGATTAATTTTCATCCTACTTTTCAAATCTCGAGTTTTTGAGGTTTGTGTTCCGCAAATGGAATTCAAAATATTAATTTTTCTCAAATGTATAATAATGATATCTTCGCACTCCAACACATCCGCAAACGCCTTCTCAAAATTATTATCACTCACATACTGTCGAATGGCGAAGTATTAATTCGAAAGCGCAGCCTGTAGCAAATGTTGGCATTCTATTATTTCTTCGATGTATTGTCTTTTAATCGTATCCATGTTTGTCGAAATATGTCTCACACCTGTTTGTAGTATTTCTCGTTTTTGAAGCAGCCGCTCTATATCGGCGTGATTATTCTTCAATATTAACATTTAGTCCCTTTGTTAATCTAGGTAATCCAGAGTTTCGGCACTATTGTTGTTTATTTGTGATATAACCTGCGAGTTTATTGCCACGGCAGAGATAACGCACAAGGACCGACTGTTTCGGATGATGGTTTACTGGCGACTGACCTCGAGTACGAATGAATAACGTGCCGTGCGCTTTCTCGGTCTCATATTCTTTCCTCACTCTCGTTGTTAAAGAATCAGCAAAGCCTGTACAAAGCGTTCGAGGCAATTTGCAGTTAGTGTACTATATTCTACACTACGCAGCGGGCGAGGTATCTAGGACTGGATTGACCTGTACGATCGACACCGCAAAGGATAGACAGAAGAGCGACACCTGCAAAACCTATACTTTGCAAGAAAAAAGACTGCGACGCACTGGTTTGATTATTATGAAATCCGTTGACCTCGTGGGACGTTTCGGAGAACGAGCGAAAAGGGGGGGGGGGGTGCAACGGTTTCCGTACTTCGGTAAGAAATTTGTGGAAGTTGCCCTCTGACACTTTTGAAGTAAAGAATAGAAAACCGATTTCGCATGCGTGTCCTAGTTGTTGCGTAAAAAAAAAAAAAGATAAACATTGGCATTACGGGCACCCCTCAACTCACTCCCCGTCTTCAGGGTCACACCTGGTCGCACTCCAAGTGACGTTATTCGGGGTGCCGTGTAGGTTCCCGTGTGCTATCTCGGAGGACGCTTCCTCTCCTCTCTCTGCTGACATTAGCGGGCGTTATGCTGCAGCTTAGAGCCGAGCGAGGTTCCTTCGGCTGCCACTTGTGGCTGCAGGCGGGGGAAAAAGCTCGACTTTTGATTTGCGATTATGCAGCAGAATCGCGACATTTTTAATGAAGGCTATGTTGTCTCTATCCTCCGGGACACGATAAACAACGTATAAATGACGAGATGCAAATTCTTTTAATCATAAAATCGTTGCACCCCCCCCCTTTAAGCGTGGGTTTTCCGCCCGACACAGGCCTGAGAATCAAGATAAATATTTTGAGCGAGGACCTAGGGCACCTATGAAATTATCACTAGCTTCAATAAGGATGTCCTACGCCTGAACACCCACGCTCACCCTCTCGCCACGAAAAGAACAAAAAAAAAAACTCATGGATTCTCGTGCGTGGAGTGAAAGACGACATTTTAGTGGCCTTCTCTGCAACCCTTGAACAACAGTCGAAGGATTCGTCGCTCAAAGACCACGACAGCTCACGAAAGAAGCTGTGGCCATCGAGTAAAACGAAAACCAAAACGAATGTGTTATACGAGTTAAAGCGACGTCTAGAGATACTTCCGGTACTGGGTCATCTCGACCACAACGAAAAAACGAAAATTCATAAAGAGGCATTCAACACAAAGCTTGCGGCAGTGCTCGTAGGAGGCCATACGGCACCGAAAGCGTAATCGCATATGCAAGTCGGGCATTATTGAAGGCGGAAAGCAGCTTTTCTACAAAAAGAACTAATTTTTCTTTGTTATCAAGGCAGTCATTAAGTTTCGAACTTCCCTGTATTGACGCCCGTTCCAGCAGTCACCGATCATCCCTTGCTGTGTTGATCTACCAACTTCGTGGACCCCGCGGGACGACTCGCACGGTGGAGCCTACAGTTTCAGGAACTTAGATCACGCTAGCCTGTAATCAAGCCGCAAGCGCAACTCTGCCTACTGACTGTCACTGGATCCCGTGAAGTCGGCCCTGGTTGACGCGGGCGACAACTATAGGACGTTATTATTGTGGTACTGGGTACCACGAAAAATGGCGGTATAGAAGTGACGCGGCCCAAAACCATCGCGAGTTGAAAAACAAAACAGGCTTTAATGCCCACCTGGATTAGGGTATTGACGTATAAAATTTATAAATGTAGAATATAGCAAACTCAAGTCGGTCGCCCGGGTATGGACATTAAAGCTACACGGGTTCGCTCTCTCCTCCTCCTCACCCACTAATTTTGAGTTTTCAATAACAAATAATTTAAACTTTAAGCAGCTTTCAGCGACACCTGACGCTGATACAATACATCATGTGTCTTTATTTTTGGTTTATAGTTTCTGTTTGCAACTAATTCACGATTCAAGATCCCTGTGTGCCTCTGTTTTATTTTTATCTCTCTTTTAGGTTGGGTTTGAATGTCCAAGAAAACCAACCCAAAATAAATAGAAACTATGCCGTTCGCATTAAGAATTACAGCATGAAGTTTAAGATGATAACTAATTCCAGGGATTTGCAACCTATACTCGGCTCTTCAAATTAGATTCCTGCGCATGGTTATCAAGCACGCGTGTTATATTCACCCTGTTCCACTTGGGTACCCGTCGTCCGAATGACTTCTTTCATGATCGTACTTCAAATAATACCATTATCACCACAAGTTTTAGAGTTCATCACTAAACTAGCAATTTTAATGACAGGAAATGCATTGAACTAGCTGTATACAAGCAGCATCTTTGTGCTAATGGGAAAAAACTCATGCGACAGCAGTCACAAACAGTTAGAATGCCATGAATATGAAAAAACGCAAACAGTTTTCATAAAGCGTACATCCCAATACGGCAGGCAAGTATTCCAAAAGGCGTTCTGCGGAGCACCGGAATGCAAATAAGAGCACTCCAGTCAAGCGGCAAACTAGAGAACGTGCAGGCAACACACGATCGCGATACAGCCAAGCGGGCTCCGTCATTGGGAAACAAAAGCACGTGGAGGCATCTGGGGGCAAACAAACGCAAGAGGTGCGGAACGAGCAGACTAACTTGCGGGCCGTATAGGTGTTTTTAGATCACTTAAACAGCGCTAATACATCGTCATTAGTTTAACTGGCTAGAAACAATGCCATACAATACAATGCAACCATCTGTGAAGCTTCTAAAACTTGGCTATGAACGTATCAATATAATCAAATCAAATTGCATAGATTATACCTTTTTTATGCATCTCTTCAAAACTGTTGCCTGGCGTGGCCTTCGCGAGAGCGGATGAGCACACAAGGAGTAACAACATGGTGCTACTTGGCAATGTTTCGTCCATTTTCCGGCACAGAATGCTAACTGCAAATTAATAAATCATATTGTTTGTTAATATTTGAAAATCAAATATATGAAAGCTGCTTTAAATATCCGACCACTATTGAGTACGTTTAACTTTACAACTTATCAACTTTCCACTGTCATGGGGCAATATAGCCATTGAATGATTCGAACAGTCAACTGAGGTCTCAGATGCGTATACTATGGAGGCTTAGTACAGTGCGCTACAAATGTTGGCGCAAACAGGGCATTTGAGCTTTTTCAGTTTTCCTAGAAAGAGTATTGGCGGGCGTTGAATTATATCGATTAAGTTAGTGTCCCAGTGCACGACTTTCCAGCCACAAAAAAAGCATTAATGACAGCCTTTTCTTCTAAAAAACAAAAAAACTCGCGGAGTGCTTGTTTGCGTTAACGTTGTCGCGCTGTGTACATCAAAGGCACAAACGCAACGACTTCAACGTCCCGTTGTGAGCTTTAACTCTGCACGCTCGGGTGTCTCGTTTTTCAAGTATTCGGGTCACTCATTGTATAAATTGAAATAAAAGTTCACAAATGGGGTGAAAATACTGTCATGATAGAGTCAGTTTCATGTTTTATGTTTTATTAAAGAATTATAAAAAACACAATTAGTTGTGGATAAAACTCAATTCGAACAAGGATAATATAAAGTTTATATTAAGCCTTTTGTTAAAATAACTTTACTATTCGGTTTAAAACAATACAAAAGTACAAAATAGGCTTTTTGTTTTAGCTTTCATCAAACTTCTTAGTCTGCAGTTTTGCACGCTAAATACACAAAATAAAACTTGATGAGGTCCACCCAGTTAATCGTGGACAAATGCATAGTCCCTGCTCGAAATTGAATAAAAAAACACTGTGTCTGTAATAAACGAAAGCGAAGAATATGGAACAGACCTTATCTGGTAGCAAACTCAAAAGGCTCGACATTCAAATTATAACTTCTCGAAAGCTACGGCCAAGCTCTAAACTACTTGATACGATATCTAGACATATGTTCATGCAGTTTATTATAAAGTTACTCCTTTATCAACCTTAGTTCAATTATCGTATTTTAAAAAGAGTATTTATGAAATCAAATTAAACCTTACCTGGGCAAATCCAAGTCGGGCTTCGCACCAACAAACTCAAATATTTAGTATAACTGAAGTCGAAATTATATTAATGCAAAAGCAGACAGAAAAATATAAGAGTATAGTGCTCTTTCAGCGCTTCTTCCCGGAAATGTTGAAAGTCTGCTCTTGTGCTTGACGTGTTTGCTTTCAAGAGGATTCGAAATGTCATCCTTTATGCAGGTGTTGGCTCCAACATTCTCTGCAAGTTTATAATGTAATGTTTCAGAGATGGTATTTCGAGAAGCATTAGGAGCGTCGAGTAAGCATCCCTAAGGTTTCGAACAAAATCTACATTGCAAATTAAGCGAATTTGAAGTCGTTCAACCCGAGGGGCACCAGGTCTTAGCTCGAACCTATGCGGGCTGTGCCATGTCAGGGCGGACTTTAAGTTTCTGCTTTGGGTATGCCCGTGAGTCCGAACCGAGCCTCCGCCAGACTTGAACGAGGCACCTGGCACAGCTCGCTTCACGCGTGGGCCTGTCCGGGACCTTCCACCACCTGGCAGCTGCATGGACCTCTGGCAGTCGCCCCTCCACTTTCTCCAGGACCCGGTAGCTCCCCGGCCGGCCCCCGGCTTCAGGAATTGAGGCACAAGATCACCACGCTCAAGCCTCCCCCCCGCGACCTCACCAACATCTCCAGTGCCGCCGTCTCCGAAGGATCATTTCAGTAAAAGTTACAAGAAAATCCATTGGTGGATTCTTAGAGAAGCGTCAACATGACCCTTGAAAACGCCACACAAGTTCTCATCTGGGAAACGCTAACGTTGACCCCTTCACTTTTCTCTTGTGGCTTTCTCTTCAGCTTCTCTATTTTTTTTTCTGCTACGTTTTGTCCGGGATACGGAGTCAATGTTAGAGTTCGCAAAGGGGGACGTGTGTAGCGTTTCCCAAGGCATGCTAACGGATTCCCCAAGAATCCACCAATGGATATTCCTGTAATCTTTTTAACCGCTTTTTGTACTCTGCCTGTCAGAGTACGTCGGCGCCTTTGAATACGGTCATCCCTATCACTCGTGGAAATGACCACATTCTTACCACTCGTGGAGAAAACCGCATCCATCGTTTTCACTACACACATTCAAATCACGGCACACGCACCGCCACTAAAGAAACCCTGAGACAAGAACAACCTGCGACGGCATAGCGGCCACTGAGCAGGCCTGCATTCCACCGCGCTGTGGCGCTACAGCTCCTAGATACCAAAACCGTAGAGCTGAATGAGATGGCGTCATCAAAGAAGGCCAAAGCTGGGCAAAGATTGGACATGACGATTGCGTCAACGTTCGGCTCAAACGTGACTAAAAGCCGAGCGCGGACGCAGCACTCGTTTTCAATCTGTGTCCGATGTTGATGTTGCCCTTTCTTATGACGCCATCTCATTCAGCACTACATCTTTCTTATCAAGGTGGTGCACGCGCGGCGGCTCCACTCTGTGGCTCCGCGCCAGCTCTGCGCGTGACTTTGACGAAAAGGAAAGGACTCGTTTTGACGAAACCCCCTGGTGTCTGTCAGTTTGTCAGCACCTGGAAGACAGGAATAGGTTGACGTGTCGTGACGTCATCGCTTTCGGACCAATGGGAGCGTCTCACGTGTCGCCCTCTCCTCCTCCCTCCGTCTTTCCCCGGGTCTGAAAGAGACGAAAGACACTGCTCTGGGTTTCTTCAAAACGAGCCTTCTAAGATTCACGCATTAGAACGGAAGCGCAATCCCATTATGAGTCCCATACCCATCCACACTCCTCTTTGCTAATTACAGCATTATCCCAGGTGCATAAGACGTGGGATGAAATGTATGTTTAATGAATCAGTCACTTCATTCAGTCGCCCTATTTCAGTGTATTTATTCTCAATGACATTTATGACGACGCACAAGATATACAAGGTGGCGAAAGTGGCTCATATAATGTTGCGCTGTGATTTTTTTTTCCAATTACTTTCAGCAGAAAATCGCTATGAGCTCTAGATGTTCTACACATGTTTGCTCAAAGATTTCGTCACATATCTCATCGTCATTTTGCTTAAAATGTGCACTATGCAGAAAGGTCACGTGTAATGCATTTTTGGTGCACGATATTCAATACTCGTCAGGTCAACAAGAATTGAAGATTTTCGTATTATTCATGCTCAACGCAAAATAGTTCGTAGAAGATAGTGCTGTGGGAGGAATGAAACTATTCTTTCGGCGTTTGAAATGCGTACGTCTTGATGAAATAAGGGGCAAGCTAATCTAAAAATTAACCTATATATATCTTAATTCACCTCACAAAGGAGCACATCATCAGTAATGCTTCGCGAGAAGCCAGGTGTTTTGTGTTTTTCCGCAGTTTTCGAAGAGAATGGCGTATATACAATTAGCTGTTATTGAGTACACAAAATAAAGCGATGATCGGGATGATGGTTACGATGATGAGTTTATGCGCTGATGGATAGGAAGCAAGCAGTTTGAACGCACGTTGGAAACTTTGTGCATGTTGGCCGAATTGTACAAAGAATCGTAAACTAAACTTAATATATAAGGTGCCTGGAACTCGTCTCCGACTGGTGTGTATACCGCGTCGAAAAAATGTTCCTTGACTATCGCCTGATGACGTCTTAGAAGTGTCATGGTGTCGTCGGCTGTGGCCCAGCTGGTGGTGTTACAGTAGCGCTGGTGGATGTGGCAGACGTGCCTGTTCTGCTGCGGTCTCAGGATTGACAGTTGGTGGACGCCGCGGCGTTGAGGTGTTGGGACGCCGAGCCTACAGCGATACTCGAATTTGCTGGTGCTTTTGCAGCGAAGCTATTTATGGCTTGGGTTCCGTGGATTCTTCACGTGCGTCAACAAAAACTCGGGTCCCGAATGTGATGCACAATCGCTTCATTCTATGCAAAAGCTCTTACTATGTCTTATCACTGGGATATGCACTTTCAGTAGATTAGCTATTAATAGGCACCATTTTCAAGATCAGCAAACTCTCAGGCAGATAATAAAGCTTGCTTCGAAGATTCTGCCAGCTGTGCGACCCGCGTCGTCCAAGCCTTCACTAGCACCGCCCTCCTCTCTGTGGTCGTTCCAAGCGTTTGTGTACCTAGCTTCCTCTTTCGCTCTCCCTGGGAAGCGGCCACGTCACGCGTGTCTGCTTTCCGCCAGGTGGCAATCCCGTCGCGCGAGTCTAGTTTCCTCCGGCTCCTCGGGGCGGGTTAGTTCGTGTGCTGAATAGCTTCGCTGGTCCACTACCTTCATAAAGTGAAATCGCTCATGATTTTCTTTACCGAAGCTTCGCCGAACAATTACTGAGATCTCAACATCCGACAACTATCACTACGGCTTTTGTGACCTGATTTGTTGCCACTTCGGGACACCTTCGATGCATCGCCTGAATAGGACGCTAAACACACCAGTCCGGAGACGCGCTTCATTGGCCGTAGTTGTCGGTATAAAAGAATCGAGAAGGTCGTGTACTTTGGGCATGTTCCCAACAAAGACCCGGTGAAGGTAGGCTTGGAATGAATCAGCCGGTGGTGATACACGCACTTAAAAACGGTGAAGACGGTGACTTGGCGCTCTCGACGCTCTGACTGGTTTTAGTGTTAGACGTCAGCGAGCATTACTCGACAACGGCGGAACTCGTGGATTACCGTAGAAACGCTGAACTCTGAACGTTTCTTTTCTTTCTTTTCTTTTTTGTGAGTAGAGATTGATTTCAAATATATCGAGTAATTAAAAACTAGAAATGATAACAGCGCCTGCTAATTAACAAAATGTACGATTACTTGGTATGGTTTAAAAAAAACAATGAAAAGGAACCTAACTCTAAGGATAAAATAATGTCATCAGGTAGATTGTTTAGCGTATGTTTAGTTGCTTAAAAGGTTGGTTGTCACTACGGTTATATAATCGCTTTCGCCCATGCTGTTACCAATACGTGGCGTCGTTTTATTGAGTTAGGGTCACGTTACCTCATCACACCAAATACCTGCCCACATCACACCGGAGACGTAATGGCCGCCTCTCTAATAACCTGACACGACAACAATATGCTAAATTGGGAAAGAAATGTCTCGTCATCCAAAATAATGGCATTACTGTTCGTGTGAAGGTGTTTGTTTTCTTTTTTCGTGACGCTTTTTTGTAACATTACGTTCACCCCATAAAATCAAGCCTTACTCTTTATAACTATTTCAAAAAACATGCCAATCCTTTTACTTGGAGAGTTGAAACTTCGCAAATAAAAACAGCGCAAAAAGACGAGGACCAGACGAAGAAGTAACACGGACGCAGCGCTGCGTCCGTGTAGCTTCTTCGTTTGGTCCTCGTCTTCTTAAAAGCTGTTTTTAATTTCGAAGTATGTACCAACTCGCCCAAGCCTCAACTTTAGAGATGAAACATTAAGAAAAAAATCAATATGGCGTGCCAAAACAAGAATGCATGAGTAGGATTGGCATTTATCACGTGGTGCATTGAAAGTTCTACAATTTCAGTGGTCATTGACATGATAGCATTACGTATGGTAGACGCGACACGCAGGAACGTAGATGTAGTTTATTAGGCGTGGAACAACGTATTTATTTATTTATTTATCTATTTATTTATTTTAATAAGCTCAGAGCCCATACGTCATTACAGAGAGGGAGGGCAAACCCGTTTGCTCTACTGACGTCTAACCTCTGGTTAGCTCAGTTGGTAGAGCGCTCCACCTGTAATGGAGAGGTCCCGGGTTCGATACCCGGACCAGGCGGATTTTTCCGGTCGCGCACCAGTCACCAAGCTGTGTTTGGAGATTTGTGTTTGTCCTTTGTCCCTCTTGTTCCCCTTCTCCAGGGATTATTTTCGTCATTCTTGTCCAGCTCGCTTGCACCTTTGCATTTAATTGTGTTGTCAACGACAGGAGCCGTTGGCACGTGTGCGCGAGAACCACGAACGCATGCCGCAACTAGGGTGCCTTCATGTGCGCTTTGCTTAGGGTGGAGTCATCCGGCCATTTTGTCCCACACTTTTATTTTCCTTTTTTGTTTAGAAGCGCGTGAAAGAGCGTGTCCCTCGCACGCGTCTGTGGCGCTGACTGTGCTATGGCGACATTTTGTTTTCGTCGATTTCTTGTATTTTCCCCGTGAGCGCGTGCTGTCGGCACCGGTACTACAAAGGTGGCATCACCCTAAACAGAAGGACATTGAGGCACCCTAGCCGCAACCGGTCCACGCGATGTAGTATAATCGATGTGTGACGTCACCTAGATAGGCGCGTGTGGACACGTGAAGAAGAAAGGAAGTAGACTCGAGATGAACGAGATTCGGAAGGTACGTACCCGTTTCGGTGACGAGCGGGTATCGTAGGAATAAACCGCTTGTTTTTTTAAGTAAACGGAAAACGAAACGTCTGTTTGACTACAATTGCATTTTAATCATGACTTTAAATTGCAAGCTTCACCCTTGTTGGTGTTAGACTGGTGGCAGCTGATTAAACCCGTTTGCTCTACTGACTTCTAACCCCTGGTTAGCTCAGGTGGTAGAGCGCTCCACCTGTAATGAAGAGGTCCCGGGTTCGATACCCGGACCAGGCGGATATTTTCGGTCGCGCACCAGTCACCTCGCTGTGTTTGGAGATTTGTGCTTGTCCTTTGTCCCTCTTGCTCCTTCTCCATGGATTATTTTCGTCATTCTTGTCCAGCTCGCTTGCACCTTTGCATTTAATTGCTTTATAATCATAAGCATTTATGTTTACAAAATTATTTTGGTATGTTATCAAAGAAATTTACTTAGTGTCTCCTCAAATAGTGGGATGGGTGGTATGTATGCCAGAGGTGCTGCAAGACAGTTTCACTTATGGGACATTCTTAATGTGATGGAGTCGATGGTCGCTAACGTCTCACAATAAGCTATGCCGAAAAAAATTATGATCGACTTGTGCAAAAATGTAGAGGCAAATAAATTATTTAGTTTTAGTGAAGCGTTGGCATGATTTAATTTGTAGAAAAGACAAGAAAGAAATATTTTAGGAGTTAAATAAAGGAAAGAAAAAAGTTAATGTAGTTTTCATAGATGAGACACTAGCGGTGCGCTGATTGTTACAACATAAAAAACGTGCTCTGCGATTTTGCAGAGCTTCGAGGTTAGTCACCAGTGTCGTGTGGCCGACGTCCTAGGTTGACGCTGCTCTGCATATCGAAGCTTTGATCGAACTACAGATCTATGCTAAAGTAATTTTAATGAAAACTGGGCTGAGGTAAAATTTCGTTTCATATACCCAGAGCATAGAATTAACGTTAGCGGTAGTGTGATCGGTATAAATTTACCATGGCACACTACAAATTCTGTAAACACAAAGGTATTTGTGAGACCTACAGATTGTAGTTGGTTGATACAAAATGAATATGACGATGACGACGTGTTTTGACGAGAAACTCTGACAGCTTTACATCTGTTCATTTTAAGACAATTGCCATGAATCCCACCAATCTGAAACCTCACGTAGATCGCCTTGAAGATGTGAAGCCTTTCATTGGTTAGTACTTCACGATAGATTACACAATCATCAGCGGATAAACTAATTGATGATTATACTCACATTGGTAAGTCATTTACATAAATGAGGAAAGAAATGGTTTTTTGAAGTGACCCTTGGAGAACACCGAATGTAACAGGGCTGAAAAAAACATTTAATTCCTTAGTAATAACAAAAAAACATCAATTACCTAGAAAACATTTATTTCGGTAGCAAATGTGACTTCTTATATTAAGTATGTTAAGTTTAAAAAATAAGAGTTTGGGAGAAACTTGACTGCAAGCGTTGCAAAAATTGAGAAAGACTGTTAACCACGGATTTACGGTCAGGAATAAAAAGTAGATCATTGGTAAAAGTAAGAAGTTGAGTTTCGCAGGAGAGATATTCGCGAAAACCATCTTTCAGAAACATAAAAAAGAATTACAGCCTCAAAAATTAAAATGAGAGTAAATGATAAACTCTCAAATTTTGCAGGGCGCACTAGCTAAGGAAATGGTTCGGCCACTAGAGGACTATGTTTGCTGATTGTAAAGAGGAACCACCTTCTCTATTTTACAAACCTCTGGTAAGACACCCAAATGTCGTAACTGTTCGAAAATTTTGGGAAGACATTGAGGTGTCATTTTTGGTATACTTCAACAAAAGAAATTTAATATTATCAACAGCACACGAAGAAGATATTGTCAAACTATCGATCGGTTTTAGAATCTATTCGCAATCAAAACCAAGTTGATTCATGAAAACAAAACCATAATGTGGATATAGTGGATAATCAGAGTTAATATCATATCCTCTATATCCGCAGTGCTCTCTTGGAACGTCGACACTATATCAACCCCTGTGAGCAAGATAACAATTGTTTTGTGTCCATTGACAACATTACAAAATTGCTTAGTACTTTTTTGATACCGCATAAAGTAGGCGTGCGTTCTAAAAAGTTACCTCGGCCACTTTGATAGCTATGTAATAAGCATCTTCCGCCGATTTATAAGCTTCACAATGCACAGCGAGGTCAGACGACCTCGCAGCGCGGAAAATGACGTTTTTCTTGTTCGAAAAACATTCGGGCGTTACATTAAAGAAGTAAAAACACAATGGTTAGAAATAATATTCCTGCACGACACGAACGAAGCAATTATGGATTTTATCTTGTTTTTAGGCCTACTCTAATTTGCTTCCACTGAATGTTCCGAAAGTGCACACAGAAGCTAATTATGGAAACCAGTTAACTCACTATTTGTTGACTTAACCTTGCTATAGTCAAGCAAAGGTTTCATAATTTCATATTAAGAAAATGCTGAAGTATGTAGGTTGGATTACAGAATCGGATGATTGCCGACTCCCGCTAAATAAGTATTTTTTCTTAGTGGAAGGAGTAACGCCACCTTAAATAGGCACAATGTAAGAAGCTCAGTATAGTGATCGCACACTGTAAGGATATATGCAAATATAGAAAAAGCAGGCATATTAAAAGGGGAAAAAAACTCGTCGAGAACGGACAGAAATTCCGCCACCCAACCTTGCGTCCGCTTCCTTCTGGTCAATGTTCGGCCGCGTACTGCTGCTCGCACAATGGAGACAACGCGGAAAGTAAAGGAGACGAAATTCACCCGGTTTTTGCCTTATATATGTTATTGTCTGTTTTCTGACACTTGAAGACGTTTTCCTTGGGCGAAAAGGTCATGTGTCATTAAGAGTGTTAGGAAGTGGTTGAACCTACAGCCAGAAGTATTTTACGCGGATTCCACACGTTACTTTACTATAGGTTCACTTCCGTGTAAAGGAAAGAGGAACATATTGAAACGTGGCGTGATTTATCATAAAAGGATTAATTTTTTTTTTCGTATTTTTAAACTCACTTTTTTAGCCTGAGCGATTTATATAATTCAGTCTGTTCATGTAAAGTTAAAGGTGAGTGCTCAATATTTGAAAATGGTAAGTAATGTTTTACATGGCAATGAAAAAAAAATTGTCCTCACGTAACGAGACTGATGTGGTCGTCCAGCGCGTCCGTGTTCCGCTGAGCTCAAAATCGCGTAAGGTACTGCAGAGGGAGGCACATAAACCATATATATTTCCTTTTTTTTTTAATGTTCCGCGAACCGTCAACTGGTTGGTTCCCTCTTCGCAACTGTGACTGAGTACAACTGGCGGCGGGGATTCCTGACCTTTAAAATCTCCAATGCCGAAACAGATGCCATGTTCTGGGAAATGATATTTCGGGGAGCGAAAATCCAAAAAGGAAACAGGAGATCAGAGCTCAAAAGAAAAAGGGACTTTTGGGTTTTGACAAGCTGGAGACCCGAGCCGCTTCACTGCTTTGAACAACTCTACTATTTATGCTGACGGTATTTAGAGTATTTACCAAATTTTCTTTTTTTTCTAATTATTTACGAAAATAAAAGATTTAAAACGATGGTAACAACATTTCAAGCTGCTGTCTTATCTTCTAACTAGAGAGCTTAATTATAAGATTTTTTCCGTGTGACAGTGGGCACTTTGCGGAGGGATTGCAGCGGTGACCACCAAGATATCCGAAGGGAACCTCCCAGGTAGCACCCCAGAGAAACGCCAACTTGGGCGAGAGTGTGGCGAACGTAGGGGCCAAACTGGGGCACAGTGTGGTTTTGGTCCATGGCGCTTGTCAGTGCCAAACTACGTTGGCTTTCTATAGCCCTAGTACGACAATACTAAAGCATGCCAAAGTTTGGTTTTTCTCTGGTCAGTCACAGAAGTGCCAGAGTAGGTGCAATACTTGAATCATAACTGCCAAAGTAACGCCTAATTTGATGATCTCGGGCATGACAATGTTTGGCTTTTTCTGGCTCGCCACGTGAGTGCCAAAGTAATTGCCATACTTGAGCCATAACTGCCAAGGTAAATACTAATTTTGGGTTCCCGACATGCCAAAGTATGGCTTTTTTTTGGGCCGCCATAGGAGTGCCAAAGTAAGTACCAGACTTCAACCGAAACTGCAAAAGTAGATTAACTGACAAAGTTTGGCTTTTCTCTGGCTAGCCCCTGGAGTGCGCAATGCGTGCTAAAAGAGCCACAGAAAACCCAGAGGCCTGCCGAAGTTTGGCACTTCTTTGATGTACCACAAAACTGCTCTTTCACGCGTTCCAGAATAAAATTAAATTAAATAGGGGTTCGTAAAGCGTAGGTTAGATGTCATCATCTCCGTTCACAAGCAGCACAGCGATATTTGGCTGTATCGTACCTGTACCAGTCGAAAATCGGTTCCAATATAGTCCAACAGTCCAGTTTTTCACCACCGCTTGATATCCACAAGTTTGGGCGTACCGTAGCTTTTACCCGGCGTAGTGTTAGCGCAATATCGTGTGAGTACTCTACGATGCATCTGCTCGGTATTAGCCGGACGTTGTGCAAGTCTGCGTTGTATAGGCCGTTGCATATCAATAGGTGCATACCAATCATATACCCGGGAGAGAAAAATTGTTGTTCGATTGCTCGCAGAAGTATATTAAACCACTATAATTACACACAGCTCATTGTCGACTTATTTACAAAATTTATACTTCTTTGTAAACCGACAAAAAAATTGAATAGAATTAACACTGTTTTTCATGCCAAGGAA
Source organism: Ixodes ricinus (assembly GCA_037355805.1). Taxonomy (NCBI): domain Eukaryota; kingdom Metazoa; phylum Arthropoda; class Arachnida; order Ixodida; family Ixodidae; genus Ixodes; species Ixodes ricinus. The sequence goes on from JAZHYW010015681.1 coordinate 65,070, forward strand.
ATCTCATAAATTAAAACACAAAAACCGTGGAGATTGAGAGAAAAATAGGACTACTACCAGAAGCATGCTTGCAGTGCACTTACTAATAAAAGAGCGATAGCACGTAATCCTTCATAGATGCATAATCCGATTCGGGCAGCACAAAGAAACACAAATACAAAGTCGAGAAAGAAGGTTGACCACATTCAACTGAAGTCTCGTCGTCGGCGAAGAACAGTGTTTTTCTCGAAGCACGTCCAACAAACATAGCACAAGATTTCCAGGGACTCCGACGAAAAAAACGGAAAGCATCGAAATATTAGCAAGGACGTATTCCGGCCGTTTACAGCGAAAAACCACGGCCGCGTCTGCAAAGCACGAGAGCGACAGAACGCTGAAGAGCACATTTCGGAAGCCGGTCTGTCGTATCCGCGTAGTAAGGAGGCACTACAGCCCGAATACTCGATGGTGTATTTTCCAGGACATCAGAGTCTAGCTTGCGCCATCAGCCGCTCGCAGTTCTAACAGTTCGCGTGCTCAAAAATCACGCGCCCACTCCGCAGGCCAAACGATCTTCTTATGTTTAAACGCAGTGGCGCCGCGCTAGACATCACACTCCTTCCCCCTCAAATGCCGTCGCCGTATCTTTGAGGAGGTCGCATTTGACGTTGATGTCTAGACGAAGCCGTTAGTACAACCGCGTCAGGAACAGGGTGGATGTCCGGTTGAGCGTCTGGGGCATCTTGCTCTTCGGTTGGCGCCGGTCCCTCAGTGGTCGGAATGCTCCACTTTGCTGGCAAAGCTGGTTGGCCATAATTACTATTTCGTGTGGCAGAGGGTCCCGTGACCAATTTTTCCGAAGAGCCTGTGCTGGTGTTCTTGATGTGTTCTTCATGTTGCCGTATCGTGCCTTGTTCTGTTTGATGATCCAAGAACGAGATCCCAGTTTTTTATTACGATTCCTCGGATCCACGATGGCTTTCTAGCATAGTTTTTGATATACAACTCTCGGTTAGCCGAAATATTCCTTGGGGACGTAATTGTCTCCGACGTCTCTTCATACCTCCTCTCGCGTGTGGCTGTAGTAGAGTGATCGCGGTTGACAACTCACGACCAAACATTAGCATAGCCGGAGTCTTTCCTGTCGTAAGACTAAGCGTTGTGTGCTGTTACAGAAGAAATCGAGCAAGTCGGCACGATAAACGTCTTGTCTTTTCCTTAGACAACGCATGCTTGGTTTCGTAAACCATCCTTTCCGCTTGACCATTGGTCGCCGGATGATACGGGCAACTTGTGACGTGACGAATTGCGTTATTTTTTAATAACTGTTATGTGTCGTCTCACACTAATGATGTACCATTGTCGCTAAGAACCTTGCGTGGCACGCCGAACGTTCCGAACAAGTTACGAAGTTCCTGAATCAGTGAGCTTCCGGTGATACGTTTCATTTGACGAACTTCCAGCTATTTGCTGAAGGCGTCAACTGCTATCATCAACATTTCATCTACTGCGTCAACTGCTATCATCAACGCCACAAAGTCGGGTGGCTCCGCTCTTCTTCGAACAAGTACAAGCGGCGTAGTCAGTGCAGAGTGATTGACTAGCTCCAATATTCCTCGACCCTGCAACTACTGGAGCCTCGCCTGCTACCACTGACCGGAGCGCAAGAGGAACGTGCCGAGCTTTGCGAAATTTCGTGGTTAAGCTCCTTCCTCTAGCTGCAATTGTACTGGAGGTATCGTGTATCCAGAGATGTCCTCCTGGAACACTTTAGGATGTCGTTGAAGCACTGCCTCCACCTCTGGTGGTACGGTCTGGTGCTACACCTGGTTGATTCCTTTCCTCGGATGTAGAACGCGTCGAACCGATCTCTTCCCAAAGGGCTGCAGCCAGATCCTTTCATCAATAGAAGCGGCAGGAGGTAATATTTCGACTTGAAGCGTACTTGTGCTTGAAGCGACCCAAGACGTTTAAGGCATTCACCGCTCCAAGTGTAGTTCCAAGTCGTCTTTCACGAACTTGGGTGGTTTTTTTGGGCCAGGTTGAGCGAAATGCTTCTTCGCTGATCAGCGAGCATGCAGCGCCAGAGTCGACCTCGAACTGAAGTGGCTTACCCTGAATCTGAAGGGAAACATGGAACTTCGGAACGCCTTCCTGGCGTGTGCAGCTTGGTCAATTCGTAGCAGGAACATCTAGAAGAGTGCGTTGGCTGGCTCACCACTTTAGTCGCTGCTACATTCTGGTTAGCTTTCTTGTAAGCTGGCTTGCCTTATTGCTTTTTCTTCGCAACGCATGCTTTTTCGATGTGTCCAAGGTTTTTGTGGTAGCGACACTTTGTATTTTTGAATCGGCATTCCTGTGGGTCATTCTGACCTGTCCATCAAAAGTATTGTCGATTGTTGCGTGGAGCAGACGTCTTTGTTTTCTGTCCCAGTCTTGTTGATCTGGATGTCTTCTATTTTTCTTGATGCTTTGTTGTTTTCTCGAGGCACTCTCTGCTCAGATGGCGATATCTAAGGCGCTTGAGAACGTTAAAAATATTTTCTGCGAACAGGCGTTGCTGCAGAAGCTCGTCGCGGACGCCGCAGACAAACCTGACACGCAACATAACGTCCAACGTCAGTTTGCGTCCCGTTGTGGCGTTGCTGATTGTCCAGCCGTAGCCGCTGCACCGAAAGCCTGTTGCGACGTTGGTGACTGCGAGGCCGATTGTGGCGCCGTCGTCGATATCACACGTGTAGTTACGGAAGCCAGGATGCCGAAATTACAGTCGCCCGCCAGATGCTTGAGTGCCGCAACGTAGCTGTTGATCGAGTCGTCTGGTAGAAGGTCTCGCCGCAGAAACCTGTACCGGCTATGGAGCTCTGACGGCCGTGGATCAAAGTGAGCGCCCCGGATTGTCACGAGCTCGTCGAACTCGACGTTCCTGGGTCCTCTGGGTGTCACCAACGCTCGTACTCGTAAGTTTCCGGATCGCAGAGTGTGAGTAGGAGTGCTCGCTTCTTGTCCATGGCGCTGATGCCATTCGGCCCCGAAGTAGAAACCCAGACGTTCAATCTACAAACCCCATGACTTGCCTGGAAAGGACTTTCATTTCGCCTTGAGTAGACATGGCTTGTGGTTGGAGCGTCCAGGCGCCGTAGGCTCTCGAATTCTCGTCACCAGTGTCGTATTCGCGTAGTAAGGAAACACTACAGCCCGAATACTCGTTGGTGTATTTTCCAGACATCAGAGTCTGGCTTGCGCCTTCAGCCGCTCGCAGTTCTATAAGTTCGTGCTCACAAAAATCACGCGCCCCTCCGCAGGCAAAACGATCTTCTTCTTCTTAAGCCGCGAGTGGCGCCGCGCTAGACATCACACTGTCCTACGTAGCCCACCTATTTCTATAACTTGGCAAACGACAAAGACTACTGCCCCAGTGACCTCATCAGCGCGACAGAAAGTAACGTGACAAATTTTCGTCCAAGTGTTTTTGTCCTACGCGTCCTACGGAGAGAGGTCCCGCGTTTCATTACACCCCGCTGATTTGCCTAAAGCAGCCGCCGCGCTCGTTTAGTCACCGGAAGACACAAAAGCAGGTGGGGTCAAAGGGCGTTGAAGAATCGCATCTAAGCTCCATCGCGTGTGGAGCAGAGTATATCGTTAAACATAAAATAGCGGAAAAAAGACAAGGACAAAAGAGTATACAGGACAAGCGCTTGTCTTAAATACTTCCGGTCCTTGTCTTTTGCACTATTTTATATGTTTGACTAAGATGCACCAACTAGCCCAACAACGTATCCTACAGAGTATAACGGCCAAGCAGGGCACTGCATCAATGACCGTTTGCGCGAACATGCGAGGGAGGTCGCAAAGGGAGACGCAGAATCGCAGCATCCAATGACTGCACCTTTCAGAGCGTGTTCGCCCCGCGCCCCCGACTCTTCGTCAGCCCGTCTTCTGGGAGCCAAGAGAGGATGTACGGGCGCGAGGTTCTAGAGGCATACGCCATAAAACAGGCGACTCAGAACATATCGTCGCCATCTCTCTCCTTATCGAAGAGGGAGAGCTCTCTCCCTGGGGCCAGAGCTGACGGCCCTGGCAACAGGGACGAATGTTCGTTTATGGCAAAATAACCCCCCCCCCCCCCTTAAAAAAAATGTTTTCTGTTGTGCGGCATTTCCTTTCCCGCGTTCCATTCCGCCCTTGCGAGGTGTCGCCTCAAAATTCGTCTTCAACCTCTCCCCCTTTTTGTTTTGACCAAAGAGCTGGTTTTGATTTTCTGCATCCCTCCCCTATTTTCCCTCTTTACCCCATACCGGAGGCAAGTTCTGGGGTTCCCTGCTTGAGGAAAATAAACATACGTGTGTTTAGAGTCGGAAAATGGCACTGTCCGTGTTCTGTCATTTATGTATAACTCTTTCGTAAAAAAATGTATGCAATACCAGCACGCTCCTTTAAAAGTAAAATTGCCTAGTTTTGTAACGAAAGGGAAGACAAAGCTAGTGTTTCGTAGCCGAGGCCTGGAATCTCACCTTTCGTTAAGGGTGTGTGGGGGGGGGGAGTGAAAGACTGAGAGATAATGCTGTGCCTGGGTTGGTACTGTCAAATGCTTTAAATGATCCTTAAATAAAATTGTCGCCGCCAGTATTTTATTTTAGTGCACCTGAGTGTGAAGCGGGCGCGGTACCGCAGTGCCACGGTCGCTTCCACTTTTTGTTATCACTAGGCTCTGACAGTGCTCAATCAAAATGCAAGATACGCACAGCGCTTTGCTGGCTTTTGCAATGCGCCGCCTAAAAATGGTATCTGCTGATCAGACGTGCCCACATCAGTCTCGCGCAGCACTTGCTCGATGACAGCAGTTGCGGTAGCTTCGAACCAGTCTCACGGCGCGTCCTCATATTTACGTGTGTACATACGCGTGAGTACAACAATCCGGTGCAATCTGCGTTTGCAAAGTCACAATTGCCTGGTCCAGCTGTGGCACAACATTGAGCCCACCTTTGGCCTGGAAAAATCAAAAGACACCAAAAATAAAATCAAAAGTGGCGAGAAGAATTATACGTGATTTATATTTAATTAAGTTGTAGAGCGCCCGCGCGCCACCAATACCTCATCAGCCGAACTCCCAGGCAGTAAGCCTAGCTCTGGCACTTATTTGGCGACTTTGGCCCGTAGCTGCCAGATGAGAGCCGAACTATCAGCAAGCGAAGCCTAGCATTGGCCCTCTGTTTGGCGATTATGGCTCTAAGGTGCAAGATGACAGCCAAACTCACAGGCATTAATCCTAACTCTGGCATTCGTCTGACGATTTTCGCCTAGAGAGGACAGATAACACCCGAACTAACAGGGAGTGAAGACTAAGTCTGGTATTTCTTTGGCAAATTAGGGCCAAAATACCCTGAATCTTGCCAAAACAAAGTCAGATTTGAATCTACTTTGACTTCATCGAGCTTTAAAGGCCCTATACTCCCAGACATTTCGCCGAATTTCCTGGCCCAGAGCTCAGTTCTCCCTGGGCTGGCATCCTTATTGATTGGAGAGTGCGCCGATTTTGTATTAGGTGCGGGAGTTAAAGAAAGTTACAGCTGCTGTAGTAAAAAAACAAAGTCCTAGGAAAGCCTTGAGGAACTTGAGAACGTGTAGAAGCCGGCCATCGAGGATACCCAAACAAAAACGGACGTCGTAGCAGTTAGTTTAGAGTTGCTAGTCATCCACACGGAGAGCCTGTTGGTTGGGACTCGTGTCCGAATACGTTGGGCTATTAAATATCAAGGAGGGGGCCGTTGCGTATAGGGCCTTTGTTGTATTTGTTACGCCTTTAAAGAGCTTCTCTAATTATACGACTTTCTTGGTGAAGCTGAGGTCGTAAGACAACATAATGGCGACGAGACATTAAACCTGCTGCAGAACAGGACTCCGGAGTTCAGCAGCAACGTGGCATGGGCAGCGCTGTCTACGTCGTCGACACCGACACCGGCGTCATTGTTTTCACCTCGGGACAGGTAGAACATTTTGATGAGAATCACCAGAGACTGGTTTTCTTATGAAGAGCTGTGGCTTTCTTCGTGCTGACAAAGTAGCTGAAGAGATAACAGCAAAGGTCCTCTTGAGTTTCTTGGGACAATAGCCGACGCACTCCTAAAGTCGCTAACTGCTCAGGAAACGTTGTCGTCAAAGCCCTTTCAAATGTAACGGCAGGTGCTTCAATACTACCTGCCGCACAAGTCATCGGATATTCGTGAACGCGATAAATTTCACCGACATTCAAAGAAAAAAACAAAGACCAAATCGAAATTCATGAAAGAGATAACACGACTCCCGCAGAAGTGCGAATTTGGAACTTTCTAGATGAATTGTTTCACGACGCTTTTGTGTGTGGCGTTCAGCCTGTGAATATCCAGCGACACTTGTTCACGAAAGATAAGGATCTCACTTTCTACAAAGCCTTCGAAGGCGCCTTCTTAGTGCAAGTCTGATTGAGAAACGCTACGGCAAATTATTTGACGTCCGAATGTGACTCAGAACTGCACAAGTTTCGCAGCACTCGTCCAAAACCGAAAGCAGCACACGCCACACTAAAGGCGTCTGGTTATACTCCGATCGTAACGCGGCAAGCGCAGTGCGAGCGCGTCACCAGCGACGTCACGTCGGCGAAAACCCGGCGCTCTATACTCCGGCGTCAGCGGCGCAACCGACGCGACCGGCGGCGTTCGGACGCCGCCTGACCGCCTCGACGCCAAAATGGAGCACGCCGGAGCCCGCGCCGGCCGCGCCAGCGCGACGCCGGACCAGGATGCATCACGCGCTGGCTCCCGGCAGCCCCCGCGGGGGAAGCGCGGGCAGAATACGAGCAATGGCAGACAACGGGAGCAGCCACTCCGTGTGGCGTCATTTTTGAGTAACTCGACCTCGGTCGTCGAGAAGCTGATCGAGGTGAATTCATTTCACCCGTGTGTCTACGACACGAGGAAGCCTGAGCACCGTAGACCGTGCGCTTGTCAAATATGTATCAGTGCGGTATCACTGACCGGGCCTATGCTTGCCAGGCGGCGGTGGCACCAACAGCGCGCGTGGGGCGAGCGTCGTGCAAGGTACGTCCACGCCATCGCTCGGAACTTTGGCGCTCAAGAAGCGCGAGAATTTTCGTCTGCTATTTGAAACGAAAAGGAACCGGAAGTGGCGCACTCGCGGCAGAAAACGTGCCCTCGTAGTCAGATTCTGCGCATGCGCCAAGCGCCGGCCGCCCACCGACGCGCGCCGTGGGAGCCGCTCCCGGCCGCCGGGAGCATAATGAGGACGAATTTTTGACGCGCGGCGGCGTGACTGACGTAACGTAGCCGACTTCGGCCAGCGTCCGCTGGCGCGCGCGTTACGTCGGAGTATAACAGAGCCTTAACACCCGCTACTGCTGCGGGCCGCCGAAACACGCACCTATGACGCGTTCCCACTAACAGGCAAAGTGCAATAAGTGCCAAAGCAAGGGCCATATTCAGAGGGTCTGCAAAGTAAGAAAAAATCTGCAAGCGAAGGTCCACTGTCAGACGCTTGGAAGCTCTGGACGACCTTCCACTTTACGGCGTTATGACGTCTGCATGGACAACGCCCATCATAGTAACATTTCAAAAGGATGGCGCGCCATTACCGATGGAGCTAGACACTGGAGCTGACCTGTCAATAATTTCAAAATCCTCTACAAGTGCCTGTTTATTGACATGTGTCTGAAGTACACGACGCTTCGGTTACGCGCGTACACGGGGGAAAGTATGAAGCAAACCGGGCATCTTCACGTCAATGTCGTGCGCAATGGCAATCAGAAGCTGTTGCCTGTACGTTGTCCACAAGATGGACAAGCGCTTTTGGAACGACAATGGCTTTAACATATCTAGCAGCTCGACGGCTCCCGCATTCAAAAGTTGCACGTTATCTTGCGCTGCACCCCAAGTTCAAATACGACGCCAGGGAACTCGACAAACTTCTCCGAAAGTGCGGACTTTTCTTCAATGCCGAGCTTTGCAAAATACATGTGAGCAAACCCTTCTTCATGTAAGAGACAGTCAAGAGCCCAGATTTCTGAAAACGATACCGGTACCGTTTGAGTTTAGAGTAGGAGTAGAGAGCTTACTTCTGAAATATAAAGAGTTTGGTGTTCAGAGTAGAAGTAGAGAGCTAACTTCTGAAATATAAAGAGTTTGGTATAATATATTCTGTTGTCAACAGGAATTATTCCACGCCTATTGTGCCAGCAATCAAGCGGTGACGGCTCTATTTGGCTATACGGAGACTGGAAAGTAATGCTACACCATACGCTAAACACTGAGAGTTGTCCGTTTCTCAAAGCTTACGCGCTATTTGCCTTCCTTGCTGGTGAAAAGACGTTTTCGAAGCTGTATCTAAGCCATGCGTGCCAGCAAGTTGAAATTAATGAGTGATCTAAGAATTATTCAACCTGAACACTCACAAAGGGCTCTACGTTTTAAATTGTCTCCCGGTCAGCATCGTATCCGTACCGGCGATTTCTAAGACTAATGGACACTTTCCTGAAGGGTCTCCGAAGGTGTCACCTGTTATGCCGTTATGGTAATCTGTTGTGACATCACGGTAAAAGAAAAATACTGACGAAGGGTACCTGCGCAACTTGGAAGCTGTTTGCAACGCTTGTTGGAGACAGAACTCAAGGTCGAATCTTTACTGTGCTACTTCTTCAATTCTGAGCTTGTAGGGTTCTCGTCCGATTCCCAGGGCCACTGTCTCCGGATGAAAGTGACACAGCTAGGCATAGCTATCGGCAGAATTGGTTTATTTTACTCCCATTCTGCTGGGGGACTTCCGAGATCGGGAGAGGTGATCGAGGAAGCCTGGAAGGTGTGCGCCGTCACTGTTTGCTGCATGCCGATCGTCCCTGCGCTGATAGGCCACACCGCATCCTGGGAACGTCCCCGTCCAGGGTCGAATCCGGGGTTTAAGTCCGGACCATGTCACCGGGCCGTCGCCCGAGTCAACGTCGCGGTCGCCACCACCGGGAACGTCCGTCGTGGCCCTCTTCCCGCGCAAGTGTCCCTCTTGGAATCTCCTGCTTTCCGTCGTCCCAGCTTCCCTCGTTCCCCCGGCCACCGCACACCAGAGAGGTGGGAGCCTCCTGTTTCCCAACGTGGCTGGTCTCCCGCTGGAGCTTCGCGTCCGCCTCGCCTCAGCACGTGCAGGTCTTTGGGCGCCGACGCTGCCCGGGAAAAGAGGCGGGGGGCAGGGGGCCCAGGATGTCCAGCGTCAACACCACCAATGTCTTCACGATGGGTCCCGGAGGGAGTGATTCACTCGGGCACCAAAGGCGCCGTCTTTGCCATGGAGGCGACCGAAAACGAGTCCCATGAGCCAGCGTCCGGTTGTCGACCAGATGGGGGCGAGGAGACCCCACACCATCCCCCACCTCAAACCAAGGACCGGGGTCCTGAAGGTCAGAAGTGGAGGTGGCACAGATGACCCAAATACCGCACGGGAGCTCAGCTTAGTGTCGCCGATAATGGCGATCACCCTTGATGATCGCGGCGAGGGTGCCAAACGAGGCACGCCCACGGTAACCGTTCATTCGCCGGGAAGCTCGACCAGGTAGCGCGCAGTACGAAAGCGGGCCCAGAGCACCACCGCTCACAACGTGCATGGGCACTAAGTCGCACACAATGCACCAAAATTTAAAGTCCCTTCAACCCTAGTGTTCCAGAGAGAAAAACAAACGGTAACAAATCGCGCCACTGAATATCAAACAGCGTGACAAAACAAAATCTTCAGCTCAGTGGGCATGCCATCAAGATACAAGCGAAGCTTTTCATTCTAAACCTACTAGGCATACACTCATTAAGGTCGTCACGCTTACATATTCAAAAGATGCACCTAAAGATAAAACTAATCATCAACTCAGGAAGCATGAAACAGCACTAAACTATTGTCGAAATGTATGGTCATTAGGCAACCATTGTTCTTATACAAGAAAACCCAGTCTTTCTCGACTAAATAATACATAATCTACGAGAGCGCTAGAGAATCGTTTCTCCGACGATAGAATTCCCTTTCCTCAAAGCTAAAATCACATGTGATAAAAACACAAAACGTCAACATAAAAGATAACCATCTTCACGTCACAAGCAGCTGCAAATCCTATACCGTTCTCGAGGTGCAATACACAATAACCATACAAACAAAACTTGCCGCTAACAGTTCCAATTAACATTACGCACATTCACGTAGACATCGTTCGCGACGCTTGAGCAACAAACAAGCCACGACTACCCTACGCAGCATGCCGTCATCGTGTTTGATAACCATCAATCACCCCGAGAGGCCCGTGTCCCGTGGGACCGGCCATTGAGGCCAGCACAAGGGGACAACGTTTTGATATGCCGGATGGTGCACCCAGCAAGTCTATTGGACCTTCTTCTATGCAATGTTCTGTCCGCAATGTCTGGCAGCATACCAGAGGTTGCCGCGTAACTGTTGGAGGATAATCTTCAAGCAAGAGTGACGAGCGTGCAACGGGGGTAGACACCGAAGTGTAGTGGAGTAACCACTGTGAGTCCTGGCCCTGTACAAGCTCGAAAGTGGCGATCAACGGATTGATGCACATTCAAGTTCACCCCCGGCCAAGCCGCAACACCGCATGACTGAAAAGTCCTCTTACGACTGCCACGGTCGGCCAGGATAGAGCAATGAGTGTTCCTCCTCTACGAGTCTCGCAACTATTTTATTCTCAATCCAAGCAATGAGCCCTTGGATGAACGAAGCAGGGTACGCACAAAGCGCGCCTCAGAGCAAGTCAAAACACTGCATAACTCAAAAGACTTCATGCGCCTGGAAAGACTGGCCAGGTTCGAATAATGTAAGTACCCCGCACGCGCCTATTATCCTCCGCGCTGCAATTGCGACACCGAAGTGCCATATAATCTAACCCGCCGATCTTGGAAATGGACGAGTTAATAAACTATAGTTGCTTTGCATAGACAGCTTCTGCAGCGTCGAAGTTTTTACCGCGTTTACTGCTAGATTCCAACGCCCGCTACCCATTCATGCAAATGCTGCAATTGTACAGCTACGGGCTGACCTAATTACTGCACAACAGTTACAGGCCGCCGACGGCCATGCCACTGCCAGATTCCCAGGCTCCCCTGACACCCGCCGACGTGAACCGTACGTTTTCCCGGGCCTTACGCGCAGCTGTGTAGGATAAAACTGTGAACAACTCGTCACGTTATTGCAAGATCGTCACCTTCCCCGTGATCCTTTCGCTACACGAGAACGGCTCCTTCCCCACCTAGCCGTCTTCCCCTAACTCTAACCCGTTATCCCTCCGCAAGCCCTCGCGTCCCAACTCGTACACAAACACGGCAGAACACCGGCACCATGTCCCGCGGCAATGCAGGGCACGTACTTTATAGCCATTTCTCCGGGCATAGGAAAAACAAACAACTCGAGAGTAATCTCCGCCCGAAGCGCAAACTCCTATATAGCGGTGTGAGGGTCCGGCAAAAGCTGTACGCGATTACGCGGGATCAACCTCACGACTCTACAGCCAGGGATGAACAAAGCATGACAATCGCGTCAACCTGGACCCCACGGAGCATTACACACAGCCACTGATAAGGTGAGCACGGAAACTCGGCGGCTCTCGGAATTCCAATGCATTCACACCATGCATCGCGTATCCGGCAACACTTGGGGGGGGGGAGGGGGGGGGGACGGATTAGTCCTAAGGTGTCATCTTTGGCCGGAAGGTACTGTATCAATTCGGTCGGAACCACAAGAGCGCATTTTGTACCAAAAAGTTGTGGAAGCACGGAACCCAAAACCGCACCGACTGCTCAAACAAGGCCGGCTGGAAGCGAGCGTGCAGTAAAACAAGAACGCTAGGCTCCTCCCGGACAAAATGCACTTCGTGAATAATTTCTCAATGCAGTCCGTGCAACCACCGTCCGCAAGGGAAGTTGTATTCAGGTACTCCCACAGCGAACCCTCTCTGACGCGAGCGTCCGAAAACAGTTAATCCAAGACACTACCACGATACGCGAACAAAGGCGGCTGCGCTCGTCACATCGCCTAATAAATGTGCTGACATCTCACCCATCGGACGTAGACGGCCGGAGGCGTAGTTGGGGCGACAGAACACCCGACACTGCAGGCCTCAAAGGGGGCGGGAATATCCACGCACACTGAACACTTGCGCGGCATCAAGAGGCTGAAGGATAAACGTGCCAGCATCTGACGGCTCAGCTAAACAGTGAATTAAGGCGCTTCTCCCCACAGGGGATAAACTCCTGGTTGCCTGGGACAAAGGATTGTCATCAAATACAATGCCTAGGTCCGCGCTTTCCCATCAAGCAAACGATCATATACGATCTCGTGTGGCGTTGCTACAACGAGGATTGCCCCCAATAGGAGTGCGGAAGCAGTGCCCCAATCCAACCGGATACAGGCCAGGAAACAAAACTCTAGCATGAGTGTAAATCAGGCTCCTCGTTGGGCGCGAATTATGTAGGGTTCTCGTACGATTCCCCGTTCTCCTGTTTTCCCGATGAACGAGACACAACAGCGCATAGCTATCGGCAGAAATGGTTTATTTCACTCACATTCTGCTGGGGGATTTCGGGATCGGGAGAGGTGATCGAGGAAGCCTGGAAGGGGTGCGCCGCCACTGTTTGTTGCATGCCTATCGTCAGTGTTGCCGTTGATGGCTACTTTACGCCAAATTGGCTACTTTTGAGCACGGTCTGGCGACAAAAATTTTAAGTTGGCTACTTGGCCTTTTGGGCTACTTTTTGGCTACTTTTAGTTTATATTCAGGCGAATTTTTAGTACAAAGAATGTTTACACTCTGCTAAAGTGGAAAGAGGTGAGAGGGGCTTCCACTTCCTTCTTGACCTGTCACCGACTATAGATACCTTGAAGAGAATTCTGATCCCGTCAGTGTTGCGACACAACACATCGACAAGCTTGCTATCCTTGGACCTGGTCAACACGAAATCTATCTTCCTCAGTCCAGAAACAGCAGACCTGGGGGACGTCCTCAGCGAGAAATTATCGAAACTTCCAATCGAAGATTTTAAAAAAATGTTGGCAAACGCTACTTTAATTTTCTAAAGCAAATGGCAGTCCAGATGCAACTACGGCTGCCTAATCCTTCATCCGCACTTCGAAGGCTCAATGCCATAAACCCGGAGATCCATAGAGAGTGACGAGCACCGAGCAGACATACTGAGACTTCCACTTCATCTTTTTGGCTGCTCTTCTCTTGAGCTAGAATCAGGAGTTCGACACCTGCAGTCCGTTTCTACCACATTGGACCGTACAACCTGCCTCAGCCTGTGGCACGGTGCGGCCGCTTACAGGAGCGGTTCTGGGGTATGCTCTTTTCCACATCTCGTAGAAGGTGCGCTGAGACTCCTGTCGCTTTCAGTATCGAATGCGGATTCCGTGCATGTGTTTTCTCAAGTTTCACTAACAAAAACTCAATTGAGAAACAAGATGAAGCTGGACGTCCTTGTGTCGATTCTGAGACTAAAGTTCGGGCTGCGGCTGCAAGAGAAAACAACCTCCACATTTGACGTGCCCATCGAGCTTCTTAAAAACTTACCATTCATTACTCTAGATGTGGGAGCATTTATTCACGTTGATTAAGGCTGATAGCCTCGTTTTATCGCTTAGTATGACTATCCTTTCTTAGAAAAAACAGTGGCGACATTTTTGGCGCAAAGTCAAATAAAATGGCTCCTTTTGGCTACTTTTGACCTGTGTTTTGGCTACTTTCACCAACCGCCCAACGGCAACACTGCCTATCGTCCCTGCGGTGCTAGTCCCCACCGCATCTTAAGAACGTCCCCGTCGAGGGTCTCATCCGGGGTCTAAGTCCGGACCATGTCACCGGGCAGTCGCCCGAGTCAACGTCGCGGTCGTCGCCACCGCGAACGTCCGTCGTGGCCCGTTTTCCGCACAAGACTCGCCCCCCCCCCCCCACCCCTCCCATCTGTCCCGTCGTCCGTCGTCCCAGCTTCCGTCGTTGTTCCCGCGGTCGCCACGCATCAAACAGGCGAGAGCCTCCTCTCTCCTATCGTGGGCGGTCTCCCGCTGGAGCTGCCCGTCCGGCTCTGCCTCAGAACGTGCAGGTCCTCGGGCGCAAACCCTGTGCGGGAGGGGGCCCCAGAATGTCCACCGCCGCCACCGGGAATCCTGTTGTCGAAGAAGCGATTCTCTAGCGCTCTCGGAGGAGGAGGAGGAGGAAATAACTTTATTGAGTCCAAAGAAGAGGCCTATTCAGGCCCGTGGCGCCTTAGACGACGGCCAAGATGTCTTGGCTCCTGGCGGCGTCTTCGGCTCTTTGGACGGCCCACTGTTGGATGTCAGGGTTTTCGCTAAGCAGCACGGTCTCCCACTGCTCTTTACTGGTGATAATAAATGTGCCTTTTGAATTACTAAAGTCTTGTCTTTGTATACTGGAGCATTCCCATAGCATGTGAGCCAAGCCCGCAAGCTCAGGGCAGTGTTTGCATCTGCCGTCGTGTATTTCCGGATGAAAGTGCCTGTAGAGGCGTCGGTTAGGATAACTGTTAGTCTGGAGACGTCTCCACGCGACTTCTTGCCTCTTGGTGAGCGAGGGGTCGGCAGCCGGGTAGGTTCGTCTTTCCCCTTTGTAGTGATCGAGCACCTCTCGGTAAGTACAGAGGCGATCTCTGGAGTTGTCCGTGAAATGTGGGCCGGGTGGCGGGGGCTCTCGGTGGGTGAGATCTCGAGCAGCCTCGTTGGCCCGTTCGTTGCCTTCTAGTGCCGCGTGTGCGGGCGTCCATATCAAGGTGGTTCTGGTGTTTTGGTTCGTGTCGCGGCGGGTAAGGACCCTTAGCGCCGCGCCGGAAATTCTTCCTCGTGCAAAGTTGCGGATCGCCGGCTGGGAGTCGCTAACGATTTTCCGCGCATGGGTCGTTGCTAGGGCTAGCGCAATGGCCAGTTCTTCGCCCTCCTCCGGGTGTTTGGTTCGGATGGAGCAGGCGGCGAGCACTTTGCCCGAGTGGTCGGTGACGACCGAAACCATAGTTCCACGCCGTTTGTAAGTGGCCGCGTCTGTATAAACGACTTGCGGATCCTCTCCAAGTTGTTTCTCGAGCGCCTGGGCTCGCAGCTCTCTGCGCTTCTCATTGTATAGTGGGTGCATATTCCTGGGAAGGGGTGGAACGTGGATGCTTTTCCGTATTTCGGCGGGGATGGAGAGCTTTTCTCCGAAGGTCTGCTCATATGGGATGCGCAGGCTATCCAGTAGGTGTCTGCCGGTGGCCGTCTTGGTGAGACGTTCAAGGTGCGCAGTGCGTTGCGCCTCGATGAGTTCTTCGAGGGTGTTGTGCACACCCAACGCTTCGAATTTCTCGTTTGGGGCGCATATTGGTATTCCTAGGGCTTGTTTGTGTGCCCTCTTGATGAGGCTGTTGATCTTCTGTTTCTCTACTTGTTTGAGGGGTAGGAACGAGGCCACATATGTGATTCTGCTAATAACGAAGGCGTAGACGAGCCTTAGTAGCGTCGTTTCTTTCATGCCCCTGTGCTTGCTGGCAATCCGCGTGATTAGTCTCGTGATTTGGTGGGTTGTCTTTTCCAGGCATTGTACGGTCTTGCCGTTGTGCCCGTTAGCTTGCAGGTGGAGGCCGAGGACTCGAATTTCGGCCACCTGTGGGACCGGAGTTTCTCCCACTCTTAGCGTTATGCTGTGGGTCTGGGGGCCGTCCTTGGGTTTTCTGCCCCTGCGCGTGGGCTGGTACGTGAGCTGCTCCGATTTTTCAGGGGAGCACGAGAGGCCTAGGCTTTTGCGTGCGCCTCGACAGCGTCGATCGCCTCCTGAAGGCGGTCTTGTATGTCGCCGTCTCGGCCGCCCGCAGTCCACAGTGTGACATCATCTGCGTAAATGCTGTGGTGTACTTCGTCAATACTCTGTAGCTTGTTGGCAAGTTCGATCATGGTGGCGTTGAACAGAAAGGGGGAGATGACCGAGCCCTGAGGGGTCCCGGTGCTCCCCGTGGGAGTCTCGGGCGATTCGTGTGGTCCCACTTTGAGTTGCGCCGTCCTGGCCGTGAGAAATTCTCTGACGTAGTCGTATGTTTTTTTGCCTATCGCTAGGCTCTGGAGGCTTCGGAGTATCGCCTCGTGCTTGAGTTTATCGAAAGCTTTGGTTAGGTCCAGTGCAACTATTACGCGGCCGTCCGTGGACGCCTTGTCCTCGGTATTAACAATTTGATGTTGCAGCTGTAGCATAACGTCCTGGGTCGACAGGCCGGCCCTGAAACCCACCATAGAGTGCGGGTAGAGCTGGTTGTCCTCCATGTGGTCATTGATCCTATTGAGGACCATGTGCTCTAGAAGTTTTCCAAGGCACGACGTGAGTGAAATCGGCCTGAGATTCTCTACACTGAGAGGTTTCCCCGGCTTGGGTATCAGCCGCACTAATGCCTTCTTCCATTGCTTGGGCAGCGTCGCCGTGTCCCAGCATTTGTTAAAGTAGTCGAGTAGGAGTTCACATTCCTCGTCCGCGAGGTTCCGCAGCATCTTGTTGGTAATGCTGTCCGGGCCGGGGGCTGATTTGGGTTTGAGGCCATGTAAGGCTGCCTTGAGTTCCTCCATGGTGAAGGGTTGGTCGAGTTTTGCGTTCGGAGCGCCTGTGTAATCTCCATGCCCGACTCGGGGGTGTTCGGGCGTGTATTTGGCCCGCATCTCTCGGATGGTCTCGTTTACGTCTCCCCGATTGTGCGTATGGAGGAGTTTCTCCAAACTCCTGCATTGCTCGGTCTTGCTTTTCGTGGGGTCTATTAGGTGCCTTAATATGTTCCACGCCTTGGCCGTACTCATTTGGAGCTCCGTGCGCTCGCATAGCGCGTGCCAGTTTTGCAGCGCGAGCTTGTCGGCGTACTCTTGTATTTCTAGATTTAGCTTCGCTATACGTCTTTTAAGCGGGCGGTTGCGTTTATTTCTCTTGAGCCGTTTTTGTAAGCTCTCTTTGGCCTCCCACATGTGCAGGAGCCTAGAATCTGCCTGTTGTAGCCCCTCTTCCTCGGGAATGGTTGTGGTGGCATCCTCTGCCATTTTCATAATTTTAGTCGTCCAATCTTCGATATCGCAAATAGCGCTATCTACCTCTCGGTCTCGGGGACATTTCCTAAATTTCTCCCAGTTAGTGATT
Source organism: Ixodes ricinus (assembly GCA_037355805.1). Lineage (NCBI taxonomy): Eukaryota > Metazoa > Arthropoda > Arachnida > Ixodida > Ixodidae > Ixodes > Ixodes ricinus. The sequence continues at coordinate 82,228 of JAZHYW010015681.1, forward strand.
TTGCACGATACGCCTCTGCGTTTGCTCGGGCCCGCTGCTATTTGAATGGCCGTAATGATGTGATCGCTACCCAGGTCCTCGCCGAGGTTGCTCCATTCGACGCTGTTGCCTGTGGCCAGGTTTCTAACAAATGCGAGATCCGGCGTCGTGTCTCTCGTGACGCTGTTTCCCCTGCCTCGTAGGTTGGTTGGGATCTGTGATCAACGTCAGGCCCTCTCTCTGCGCGTCTGCCCACAGGTTCCTGCCCTTAATCAGCTCCTTCGAGTACCCCCACGCAGGGTGGGCCGCGTTAAAATCTCCGAGTATTACCAACGGGTGTCCCCTGGCGATTTCTATCGTCTTGCGGAATAGGGTCGCAAATCTGTGCTGCTTCTTGGGGCGGCTGTATAGATTTAGAATGAACAGACTGGTATCGTCTTGTTTGGATGTGGGAAATATTTCTAAGAGAACGTGCTCGATCGTCTTTTCTTCGGTGTCGTGCTGGAGCGTCGGTACATTTGTTCCGACCAGGGTCGTAACCGCGGCCGTCTTGTTTGTGGCGTTTATGTCTATGAAGGCCCTGTAGCTTGCAAGCCTGGCTTTGCCCCCTGTTTCTTGTAATGCTAGTATATCGGGAGGCGTCTGCGTGTGTTTAGGTAAAAGTAGCACATTGCTTCGCTTCTTTTTAAAACCTCTGCAGTTCCACTGCCACACGCGGTATTTGGGATATTTAGTTGTTGTCTGCGACGGCATGGTGGTTGTAGTCGTCGGGTCTGAGTGTATCTTTTGAGCTGTGTCTGTCATAGGGTTTGCTATGCTTCAATTTCTTTTCCATCAGGGCTGCTTCCATTTGGCTCATTTTGCTGCTCATCTGGCTTACTGTTGCTTCTATCTGGCTAAACCTGTCGCTCATACCTGCCAGGGGGCGGTTTAGTACTTCTTGCATCGCCCCCATAGCTTCTGCTATGGCCGCCTTCATTTCGGTCCTGATGGTCTTGCCGAAATTCTCAAGTTTTCTCTCGACTGTTTCTTCCAGTGTTATCGGCTCGCGCTCCTCCTTTGCTCGTTTGCGCGGAGGGTTGGAGTCTTCGCCTAAGCTGTGATCGTGTTCTCGGGCGGGTGCCTCCGCTTCTAGGTGTCTGTTCTTCCCTGGGTTCGGATGCTTGTGCGTTAGCGCTTGTGATCTCGGGGGCCGCGGGTGCGGTCTCTTTTTCTCTTTTGAGTGTTGCTACTTACCTTTTTAGCTCCCTATTCTCTTGCATGACTAATTCTAAGAGCTGCCGAATGCGTGCAAGTTCGGATTGCTCGTTCTGTTTTGGGTTGGGGGCGAGTATCCCTGTCTGTCTAATATTAGCTTTTCGGGAGACCGTGCCAGCCCAGCTTACCTGTTCTTTCGGGAGGCTTGCAGGGCCGCCGTCACTGCGGTAGTCGTTGGCCTGGTCCTCCCTGGGTGGGCGCCCTGTATCCCGGGCTCCGGTTGGTCTGCTCGCCTGGCTCTGGTCCCTGCCGGTGTGAATGTCTTGTCTCGAGAGTCGCGGGTCTTCGCGGCTCTCTGCCCTCGACTTGTGGTTTCCACTGCCGGGTAGACGGGGGAAGGACACGGATCTGTTCCTCCCCGTCGCTGACGGGCTTCTTTCGCGTTCTCGCTCTTTGCTGTGCGATTGTCGTCCATTGGAGCTTCTCCGCTGTCGGTCTGTTTCATGTTGTCGGAGCCTCTTTTCCCACTGCCGCCGTCGGAGTAGGTACGGGGTCTGGAATCTTTGGTGACACTTCTTGTCGCCCGTGGGGTGCCCCTTACCGCAGAGTGCGCACTTCGGCTCGCATGCGTGGCTTTCGGGCGGTTGTTGCATGCCGCAGACCCTGCAGTATGTGGTTTCGGGTTTCGGGCACACGTCGGTTCTGTGCCCGACTTTGCCGCAGGTTTCGCAGATTTCATGCTTCTTCTTGTGTAGGTAGCATCGCATTTCGGCTCCTCGATAATAGATGTAATAAGGGACTTTTCCTCCTTCAAAGAGGATGATGACAGAGCTGGATTTTCCCAAGCGTCTTGCTTGTAGTATGGTTGGATTTTTTTTTATATACAAGGCTTCTCGTGATGTCCTCTGGAGTGTCGTAGTCTGGGATGTTGCGTATTACGCCTCTGGACGTGTTGTCCGGCGGTGTCGCATACGCCATAGCTTCGTAACTTGCTCCGCCGACGGGGAGTTCTCGGATCTTAGCGTAGGCCTCTGCACGGGTTACCGAAGGAGTGCTTTTCATTTTATTTTATTTATTTATTTATTACATACTGCAGGCCTTTTGATAGGCCCTTGCAGGTGTGGGGTACATCATTACACATGGCTTTCATAATGTTTAGTAATTAACACTCTCATAACTAACAATCAACGGGGAAAAAGTTTGTACAACATGTTCAAAAAGGTTCACAACACAAGAACACAATGGCAATACCTAAAAAGGATGATCATCAAGTGCTTTATTAAAATTAGGGGCTATGAATATATTGTAAGGGAGGGCGTTCCAATCTGATATGGTGCGTGGAAAATATGAAAACTTAAAAATGTTGGTTCGAGCAAATATTGGTTGAAGAGAAAACTGATGGTGGTTCCTAGTGGCTCTGGAAGATAAGGAGGTTATATATAAACTTGAGTCGACGCACAGCTTGTTGTTATAAAGTAGATACAAGAACTTCAGTCTTGCAATTTTCCTACGCTGTTCCAGGGACGTGATATTGTTTGCCGCCATTAAGGAGGATGGGGAGTCAAGTCTCTTGTACATTCCATAAATAAAACGAACTGCTCTCCTTTGGACCATCTCAAGTTTTGATGCATCTTTTTTCGTGTTTGGATCCCAGATTATATTAGCATATTCTATTTTTGACCTTACCAAGGAGTTATAAGCTTGGAGTTTAACGGAGGTTGGAGCATTTTTTAACTTGCGTCGTAGGAAACCTAATTTTCGAAAAGCCGAGGAACTGATGTTTTGGATATGCTTTGACCATCGTAGATCGCTTGTTAGGGTTACTCCAAGATATTTGTATTCACTTACTTCGGTTACTGCAACATTATTTACTTGATATGTGAATTTCAAAGGTTTAATTTTCCTCGTCATGCGCAAGTGAACAGTCTTCGCGGAATTCAGTTGCATTTCCCATTCGTTACACCAATCGTCTACTAGAGAAAGAGAAGAATTAAGCGTTTTTTGGTCATCAACAGAGGATATGGCTTTAAACAAAACACAATCATCTGCAAATAAGCGGATATTAACGTTAGTACTCACAGTTGATACAATATCATTTATATAGACCAGAAATAGCAGGGGACCTATTACACTACCCTGGGGAACACCAGAGGAAACATCGAGGGTACCGGAAAAATGGCCACCAACTTCAACAAACTGGCTACGATTGAACAAATAGGATCCTATCCAGTTAACTATCTCTGGTGGTAGCCCAAGACGCTCTAGTTTAAAAATAAGTTTACCATGAGGGACCTTATCGAATGCTTTGCAAAAATCTAAAAAAATAATATCGACCTGTCCAGACTTGTCTAGGGTAGCAGCAAAGTCATGGACTGTGGTAACTAGTTGCGTAATTGTGGAGTACCCCCTCCGGAAACCATGTTGAAAAGAAGTCAGCAAACTCCTCTCTTCCAAGAAATTTCGAATATAACTACTAACCATATGTTCCATAAGTTTGCATGAGTTGCTAGTGATAGAAATAGGACGATAATTGCTTACAACAGAATGATCATCCTTCTTATGAATTGGCACTACACGCGCTGTTCGCCAGTCATTCGGAAGCACACTTGAACGAAAAGAAGCACGAAAAATGACTGTTAAAAAGCGTGAAATAGATTCGGCATATCTACGGAGGAAGGCGTTCGGTATCTTATCAGGCCCACTGCTCGATTTTGTATTCAGATTTAATAACATGACAAAGACACCACGAAAGGAGATAAAATCGGCGTTCAGTGTAGCTACAGCGGTGGCAACTGGAGTGTACATATCTGTACTTGAGAACACAGATTGAAAATATAGGTTAAATTCTTCTGCGATTTGTTTTTTGTCATTGATTATGATATTGTTAACTTTTAGCTGGTCGACCGGTTTAGCTTTTTCTGAAAGATAGTTCCAAAACTTTGCAGGATCATGTTTTATGAAGTTTAAAAGGGTGCACGAAAAATATTTATCTCTTGCTTCTTTGACTTGACTAGCCAGTTCCGCTTGTAGGGGATGTACAGCTCCCTTGTTGGAACTGTTCTTCTTATACCTTTTTATTTTGCGTGTAAGATGAATTATATTTCGGTTAATCCAAGGTTTTCTTCGTCCCGTGCATTTACGTCGACTAGGAATAAAGTTCTCTAAGCAATAGTTACATATAGAAACGAACTTGTCCCATAGCAAAATCACATCATCTTCAACGAAGTCGCTGAAACAGTAGTCGAGATAATCCAAAACACTCTCGTCATTAGACTTCGAAAAATCCTTTACCATAGTAACTACTTTTTTCTTTGGCGAAGGTCGGTTAAGATAGCAATCAAATAGTACAAGTTTGTGATCAGACTTGCTTTCCTCAAGTCTTACACTATAATCAGCGAATGCACTACTAACAAATATAAGGTCAAGAATTGAGCGGCTCGAGCCCTGCTCACGTGTAAATTCCTTAACAACCTGGGAAAGATCACATGCGAACATTATGTCAAAAATAATCTCGTCATCACATGGGCTGGATAATCGCAACCAGTCGACATGGGGGAGATTAAAGTCCCCAACCAGAAGAATCGATTCACCCTTGTATTTTATTAAACAATCATAAAGTCGATTTAAATAATCTGGACTAGCTGAAGGAGGCCTATACACAGCACAAAGGAGAACTTTTCGACCCCAGATATCGAGACGTAAAATTAAACTTTCATGATTACTAATCTGTTCTAATGTTGTTACACAAATGGATGACTTGATTACGACTGCAATTCCGCCACCACGAGAGGGGCGGTCCCGACGAAAAACTTGGTGGGATTCAGGAAAAATTTCATTATCTGACACATTTTTATTCAGCCACGTTTCTGTAATGACCGTGACATGGGGGTCATGATTCAAAAGAACTAATTCGAACCAGTCAGTTTTATTGACAATGCTTTGTGCGTTCATGTTCAGTAGACGAAACTGTTTGTTTACAGGAGGTAATTCTTGTCAAACATTTACAGGCTGTTCATTGGAAGGGGATAACTTGACGCGCTCGTTTGTAAATTCGTTCCATTCATACAGATCATTGGCAACTCGAAGTTTGTCATTCACAAGGAAAACCTTTAGTTTGTTCTTTCTATCTTCGCTTGAACTGTTCCATAGTAGCCTCCTTTTGTTAAGGGTTTCTTGGGAATAATCGTTTTGAATGTAAATGTTTGTGCCTTTAAGTTTCTTTGTATTTCGCAGGATTTCTAACTTTTCATTGTAGTCCTGAAGATAAAGAATGATCGGCCGCCTTCCCACGTGTTTACCAAGGCGATGAATCCTCGCTACAGAAGTGCAAGTAACGTCCAGCCGCCTTAAGAAGATATTATCAATTACTTTTCCCCTCAAATCTCGCTCGGTCTCCTCTGATTCATCTGGAATTCCAAAGACGATAAGATTTGAACGTCGACTCCGATCTTCCAAATTGGCCAACCGAGAAGTTTGTTTTGCTATTGTCAGCTCGAGTGCGCTGACAGTTTGTTTAAGAGCGTCGACCTCAAGGGATTTAGCTCGTAACTCAAGTAATACTTTGTCAACACCTGCAATTTTTAATAAGACTTGGGCAATCGATTTGTCAGTACCGGATTGTTTTATAACTAAATCGGAAACTTCCTTTTAATTTCGGCTTGACCCTCTATTATCGAATGAAACATCTCTTCAGTTGTCGGTCCCGGGTTAGTCTCAACATCACCGCATAATAACAGCTTACATACTTCGAAGCAATCAACTGCAATTTCACATAGTGACCGTGGGCACGGCACAACAATTAGAGAAACAAAATCGCTCTTAAAGCATGATACAGGGTGACTAACCTGTACGAAAATCATGGTAAGCCACATGCTGTTGATGGCCTCGCCGTGCCCACTGGTGAAGAAGTCTTGAGGATCCTCCTTTATAGACGCCGCACAACTTGACGTCACTGACCCGGATGAAGCAGGGGGCGTTGTGAAGACGATAACACTTGGTTGCTGCCGATGACTTCCGTAATCCGAGCGATGACTGTCAGAGGCCGGAACATGGAAGGCCGGGATTTCGGCAACGTTGATTGTCGGCGCTGCTCCCAACAGGCAAGGCAGTGCCTGTACGAAAATCATGGTAAGCCACATGCTGTTGATGGCCTCGCCGTGCCCACTGGTGAAGAAGTCTTGAGGATCCTCCTTTATAGACGCCGCACAACTTGACGTCACTGACCCGGATGAAGCAGGGGGCGTTGTGAAGACGATAACACTTGGTTGCTGCCGATGACTTCCGTAATCCGAGCGATGACTGTCAGAGGCCGGAACATGGAAGGCCGGGATTTCGGCAACGTTGATTGTCGGCGCTGCTCCCAACAGGCAAGGCAGTGCCTGTACGAAAATCATGGTAAGCCACATGCTGTTGATGGCCTCGCCGTGCCCACTCTTATTTTCATGGGGGTCATGATCACGATCACTGATCACGAAGGTGTTTTGGCTTCGGGCTGGCGCGTAGAATATCGTCCGTCGCTTGCTCGGGTTCAATAATTCGTCGCTCTGGTAATGCAGTCGCGTAGTTGCGCTTCACTGAGTTCGGACACGTTGAGGCCGTTTCTCGGTCGGACAACAATTTTAAGGTCCTCCCGTGGCAGATGCGGGAGGCAGGGGGAGTTTTGTTATTTTGTTTGCTTTTGCAATTGCTGCTCGGGGGTTGTTGGCCCCGGTGGCCTGGCCGCGGCGGCCGGCCGTCGTTTTTTCTAGCGTAAGGTTTAGTTTATCGAGCTCCTGCTGCGCAGCTTCTTGTGGCTTATGAGTCACTGGAGGTATCGTCGGGCGAAAGAGGCTCACCTTCGACTTCCATAGCTGCTTGGGTAGAGGTGTCTACGGTCTGGCTGTGATTTTCAGGCTGCGCTTGCCCCTCGTCGGTCTCCTCCTCGGCGGGCATGGCCGACCAGGCCCTCGGTGGCCCGGCCGGCGCTAGGCTTAGCGCCGCGCTCGGCTGGCACTGGTCGAAAGGTGGGGATAACTCACTGGAAAAGTCAGTAAAGGTCCAGTGGGTGGTGTCCGGTGGTGGGGGTGGCCCTTAGGAAAAGGTATCCGCACCAGCAAGGCACTTGTCTCGGAAATTTCCGCTGGGAGAGATGGAGAAACACTCGGAGCCCAGGCGAACGTGCGTTCGCACCGCTCCCTCCATAAACAGCCTCTCTCGCTCTCGGAGATTATGCAAATTTTAGTAGACAGATTTGGTTGTCTTGTAGAACACCAATGGTTGTTTCGATGATCTAACAAAAATTAAGCCAGTGTGTGCTTATACAGCTCAGAACTTGGTCTGCCTCAACGGGCGACGAGTCTCCCAGCTGTAGGTGAGAAATTTAGCCAGTGCAGTACAACCGCTAGCTCTGGGTCTTTAACGTGCACCACGCAGTAGTGATACACGACAGCACGCCGGTACGATGCTCATCCAGATCGGAGACGGGCAGGGGCTGGGGATGTGAACCCAAGATCCTGGGTTCCGCAGCACGGTCTGCTCCACGTGCTCCGAGTGTTTGATGATTATAGATTTCGACAATAGTTTAGTATTGTTGCATGCTTCCTGAGTTGATGATTACCTTTATTTCAGGGTGCATCTTTTGAAACATGTAGCGGGACGACCTTGATGAGTGCTTTGCCTTGTAGTTTCCAGTATGAAGAGCTTCATTTGTATCTCGTGGCATGCCCACTGAGCTGAAGATTTGGTTTCGTCGCCGCTGTTCCGATGTTCAGTGGGCCGCGATTTCGAGCGTTTGTTTTTCTGTCTGAAACATCGGGGTGGAAGGGACTTTAGATTTTCGTGTAACTGTGTGCGACTTAGGGGTGCCCGTGCGCGTTGCGAGCGGTGGTGCTCTGGGCCTCGCTTGTGACCTTGCGCTACCTCGGTCGAGCTTCCCGGCGAATGAAGGGTCCCCCCTGGCTTGGTTCCTTTGGCACCTCGCCGCGATCATCAAGGGTGATCGCCATTATCGGCGACACTCAGCTGAGCTCCGGTGCGTTATTTGGTTCATCTGTGCCACGTCCACTCCTGACCTCCGGGATCCCGCAGTCCTTGGTTTGAGGGGGCTGGATGTGGGTCTCGTCAGCCCCCATCTGGTCAACAACTGGACGCAGGCGCCTGGGGACTCTGTTTCAGGTCGCCTCCGTGGCGAAGATGGCGTGCCTTTGGTGCCCGAGCGCATCCTCCCTCGGGACCCATTTTGAAGATATTGGCGGTGTCTGGCGGCAGACATCCCGCAGTTTCCCCCCCCTCCCTCTTTCCCGGACAGCGTCGGCGCCCGAAGACCTGCACGTGCTGAGATAGAGCCGGACGGGGAGCTCCAGTGGGAGATGGCCCACGATGGGAGACAGGAGGCTCCCCGCCTGGTCTCAGTGCGCGGGGTGACCGCGGGAACAGCGAAGGAAGCTGGGTCGACGGACGATGGGACAGAGGGAAGGGGGGGAGGGGGCCGAGCGGAAAACGGGCCACGACGGTCGTTCCCGGTGGTGGCGACCGCGACGCCGACTCGGGCGACGGCCCTGAGTGACATGGCCCGGACTTTGACCCCGGATTCGACCCTCGACGGGGACGTCCTCCAGAATGCGGTGTGGACCATCACCGCAGGGACGATCGGCATGCTGCAAACAGTGGCGGCGCACCTCTTCCAGGCTTCCTCGATCGCTTCTCCCGATCCCTAAGCCCCGCAGCAGCATGTGAGTGGAATAAACCCTTTCTGCCGAGCGAGCTGCGTGTTGCCGTTGTGTCACGTCCATCCGGAGAATCGGACAAGAACCTACATAGCTACACTACACTCTGCCGGGCGCAGAAAAAAATGGCTCCCGCATAAAATGGCGTCGGAATAGACGGCCCTGAAAGAAACAAAAAAGGCCCCATGCTAAATAATGTTTACGGCGAGAATAGTCTTAAGTGGCAAGTAGGAACAAATTATCCCAAGAGGTAGAAAAATTAGCCGAAATCGCTCCTGCCGCCACGCTGATTCTTGAAGAAATGCGTTATGATTGGCGCAGCAAATATATACTAAAAGAAAGCATGGTGAATGCAGCCTCTCAACACCTTTCAGCGGGTTGAACTTTCCTAAAACCTCTCTGCTCCCTGGATCATGTGTGTGTGTGTGCAGGCGTTGTAAGAAAAGAGAAGGAGAGAACAGTGAGAGCCAATCGCGTACGTGCAGGGTCTGGGTCAGGTCTCTTAGCGTCTCCATGAACGATGGCGTCTGCGCAGGATTGGCTTGTTGAGCGACGGCGTGACGTAACACCTAGCAGCCGAGGTGCATGGGGAGAGCGGGGCTAGGGCGTACTGGGGTCGCCGGGCGGCGCGCCGCGAGACGGCGTTTACGGGTTGCCCGGAGGAGGGTTAATATTTTGTAATGAGCCATCCGCAGACTGTCGATGCGAAGCGGTGTGAACGGGAAGGGAAATAGGGGATTAACACGAGCCTCAGCACCACCTCCTAGATGACAAAGCCGTAGTGCTGAATGAGATGGTATTATCAGCGGAGGCCAACAACGCTGGGCACGCATTAGACACGAGAATTGCATGAATGTTCGGCTCAAACTTGGACTTGAAGCCGAGCGCTGGCGCAGCACTCGTTTATAATCTGTGTCCGGTGGCTGGCCTTTGCTGGTGACGCAAAATATCCGCACTACAACCTTTACTTCTAGAGCGCTGTTGGCCCCAGTGATACACCCCGCCGTCCCCCACTGCACGGCGCCGAAATTTAGCGAAGTGGGGCGTCGCCGGCGATATTTGGTTGCTAGGTGTTGCGTCACGGCGCTGGCTCCCTATACCCAGCCAATCCAGCGCGGCCTCCGTTGCTATGCGTCCTATAGCCAAGCCTCTCGAAATATGCACCCCGCCACCATCTGTCGGCGCTTGCAGAAGGTGTTTCCTAGCCAGTTTCTACTGCCAGAGAGGCTGTGGCGCCATCCCGTGGTGACGTTGCAACTTTATATACGTGTGCTCCAAACCAGTCCAAGGTCAGCGCAGGTACAAGGGCAGTAATGCTAACGTGTTAAAAAGATATTTCCCGTGGAAGTCATTGTTCAAAATTGTGACAATTATTTCGTAAATTTCTCCACCACACTATTGCATTCTGGTTTTGAGTACTGTCTATTTTTATTTCTAATGTGCAATAAAAAAGAGGGATATGTTTTTTAACACGCTAGCATGAACATGCTTAATACATGCGAAACATTAAAATTGAATGGTATGGCCGGCACCACGCAGGACGTCTTCACTTGTAGTCGTCCCAGCAGCAGCGCAGGAAGTCCTCACTTGTCGTCCCAACAGCATAGTCTTTACGGATGTCCTTGAGACAATATTGCAAGCGCCGAGTCGGTCCTGGACCATCTTCATGAGTTACGGCCGACTTCTTTGAGCGTAAGATGTCGATGGCATTCCGAAAATGCTAGTTGTCTCGTAGCTTTGACCGGCAATGCATCTTTCATATTTTTTGCCGATTTGCATGCCTTACTTCTTGTATTGTCGTTTCTTTTTGTACGGGTTCTTGAGTTTGTACCCTGCCCATCCTGCTTGGACCACGTGCGGTCTGCGAGTATTTAATAAAAAATAAATAAAACCTTTAATCCATGCTTTCCGCTAACGTAAAATCTCTTTCTTCTTACGACAAAACAAATACTGGCATTAAAATCGGAGTGTGGTTACTGCATTTGGGGAAATTTGTAAGGGTTATATCTCTCATTTTACAATGGATTCCGCGATGAAGTATTTTTATTTCCCTTGGCGACCATTTTTTTCCTACTTCTAATTTTGTACCAATTTTTAACGGGGCCAATTTTTCCGGGGCTTTTTCTCCGGGACATTGTTTTCAGTATCATCATTTTCGGGGACACTTTTTGTTGGAATTTATCTGGGCCGCATGGTAAGTGCCAAGTTCGTTCAACCAGCCACTGACAAGTTAGAAGCTGTCTTAAAAGCACGAAGGCCAGCTGACAGGCAAGAGCTCTGGTCGCTGTTGGGGCTAGTGAATTATTACGGAAAGCTCAATTTCTGAATTCTCCAGCTTGATGTCACCCCTAAGCAGGCTCCTTCGCAAAGACGTCCGCTGGTCATAAAGCGACCAGTGTGAAGCTGCCTTCGAGGAAGTGAAGAGAGTCCTTTCGGAGCCAGCATCGCTGTGCTTATTACGATCGGAGCGCACCGTCGCAGCTGTCCTCGACGTATGGAATCGGCGCAGTGCTTTCTAACATCGCCTTAAACGGCTCATGTGTCTCACAATTGCTCACGCTTAACGACTTTTGAATCAAACAGAAAAAAGCTACAGCCAAATAGAAAACGAAGCCCTGGCCATGGTTTCTGAAGTGAAACGTTTCACTACTACCTCTCTACATGCTTTGTCCTCGTAACGGAAAGCAAGCATCTACATACCATTATGGTCCCAAAGACTGGCATTCTCGCTATATCATCAGTCAAGCAACAAGCGATGCGCGATCCCTCTCTCTGTGCACACATTTACGCTTAAGTACAAGTCATCAGCAGAAAACACAGGACTTCGATTTCGTGTCGTGCCTTCTGCGTGAGACTTTCAAACGCGCTTATAATATCCCACCGGTATAAGGACTGACTTGAGACAGTGCCTTAAAAACGCGTGACACTTGCTCATCAAGCGTCAGGTATTGTGAATTGGTTTAAACTACTGCCCCCTCTGTCTCCCGAGCACCATCAATGGAATAATAGGGTGATGTCTCAACTCCCGTAGTATACAGGTATACGTATTACTTTGTAGGTGCGTTATATTTGGTGCGTTAACCTGGAAGCAAGTTGCAGAATATGCGAGTAGCTTAAAGATTATTTTGCACGTTCCGATATGTTTCTAAAAAGATGTTTATAGCCAAGATATTCGATTGCAGATTGCTGTAGCCTCATCTACAGAGCCTCAGTATTCTTATATAGTTCGCTTGTGCGTATGATTTTGTTTTTGCTGTCAGTATTTCATGAATAACCTACGACACGATAAATCATTATTTACAGCAAGGCATTTTCTGAACGACAATAACGTCATTAGCACACACGTCGGTACAACTTTTTGTCACTAGGGAGTCGTTGGAGTTCGTCAGGAGTACCTTCATGTGAATAGAAAAGTGAACAGAGTCGAACTGCCGACATAACGGAAACTTTTGTACTATATAGGAGATTACGCCAATTAAAGTACTAACTACCAAACCTCAAAAGCATGATTGTAGACGTTGGGAACCTGTGACGTTAATGGGGCTCCATAACACCTTAAAAACCATTCAAAAGAAATGCCTGATTCATAATATATATGAGCGTACTGCTAGTGTATTAGCTATTAGAACATCTTTATGCAGTCCTCCTCTTAGAGGGGGACACTGCCCAGAAAAAGAATTCGGCCAAAAAAGTCAATTTTGAAAAATTTCACACAATTTCTCAACGATAGTTGATTGAGAAGATTCCATGCAGAGCTATGCTTTACGTCGATCTAGGGGTATAGTACCTAATAAATTTGGTTCACAGTGCTGAAACTTTGCATGCCCTCCTTCTATGTGGCTACTAACACCACCCGCAAATATCTCGCCAATCGAGTGAGCGGTTCAAAAGCTGACATTCCCAGGTAGTGTCCCGCCTCAGTACTCGCCGCAGAATATTGTCCCTTTGACACTTCTATAAAATATTTTATCACTACCCTCAACTGAGGCAGTCTCTGCTGCTATAGCCTCTCCCTTCATCCCAACAACATTTTAATTTCTTTTGTATACGTCCCATCCCCTTGTTCCACTGACAGCTTTTAGCGCCTCGTTTCTTCTCCTGATAACAGCACAAAATAACCTGCCGGACAACATAGTACACACACGTAACCCCAATATTTTTCTAAAAATGCGGCGTTATCTATTATAAATGCGTAATCAATACCATGTTCCCTTGTGTGGTCGCTGCTTTGTGTTTTTCCTGTAGCCCCTCTTATGTAATGCTCCTGATGGGGCCCTTAAGGGTCAAATAAATGAATGATTAAATAGCTTCGCAAATTACCGATAGTCAGCGTTGTATGCCATAGTTAATTCGATTGGCCAAATAACTTACTTCAACAGTCACCGATACAAGTAGTTTCTGGTGAGTATCAGGACCTTATTATGTCCCCAGGACGTCTTGCAACTGAAAATTATGATTTAAAACTATGCGAGGATTATATACATCTTAGAAAAACCAAACGTCAGAACGCAACTGTGTGTGTTTATTCTGATTCGTTATGCATTCAAATATTTTTTCAACAAAATACATATTCTCACCCAACTAAGCCTCAAGTTAGCTGAAAAATACTAATGTATTAATTTCCTATTTGAGCATTACCTTTCTGCAACTGTACAGTTGACGCATATATTTTATCCAATAATTTACCTTTTTATCTTCTGCTTAGCTGCACTCCGCATATAGATGACGTTTGCTGCCCTCGTGTCAGTTCTATCTAAAATTAAGCTGTCGAGATATAGAGTTTCTTCGAGATGCACGGAACCATTCAGTTTTCTGAAGTTCGCTTCAGACATCAAAAGGAAGAGGAAATTGGCACTCTGGTGACATTCTGACAATCTCTTCGTTGTTTAAATCGACTGTCCTCTGGTCAAGATGCTAGTATAATATTCGTCTCAAGTTCCCAAAAGATTGCTAGCATTTGACATATGTTCGGTACTGAGGTAAAACCAAATATTTTCTAGTTATTTCGGGCGTTTATAAACAGTTTCAGGTACTATATCCAGTTACCATGTCAGGAGGAAGAATTCAACAAGATTCACTTATAACCTCAATATATTATACTTTATTTACCATATCTGTGAATGACACATCAACAAACGAACTTACAACAATGTTTGGCACTTAAAAGATATCTTGCATGCGAGACAAATCTCTGCAACGGTTGCAAATGGCAGGTTAGTGGTTCTCTGATTCTTCTGTAGACACGAAAGAAGTAAACATCCTACAGATTGCACCTGCTTTTTATTCATACTTGCTAACGCTGTAGATGGAATGTCATGAATAGATTGGCTAAACTCAATTCTATTCCCCCACCTGTTTGAGGTCAGGCCATGATGATTTTAAACTAAAAATGCACGCTAACTTTACTCTAACTTATCCGAAAGCGAATTCCGGACAACAGACTGTCTTTCCAGATTGTACGCCCACTAGCGTATGGGTTTCTTGGTAGGCTGTAACTGCTTGTGTGCGCAAGTACCCAAATAGATCCTACTTCGCTACTTTCAAACAAAAGCGGTATGACAGGATCTCATACCAGAAGAAACTCATAGAAGGAAAGGCACGGTGCTATGGATATTAGAAATCAGAACCACGCACACTGCCATCATTCGCTTGTTACCTGCGTTTTCAAAAGTCACGAGCTGTAATAACATACAATGTATTGCATCTCACGACGATGTAACAACGTACTCTTGCCAACAGCTCAATAACAACATAGTATGACGTATACACGTCAGTTTTGTTAGCCTTCCGACTAAAGTTTGGTCTTTCAGTGCTGGCCACATTCTGGATTCTTAATTTATGTGTGTGGAAATGTGTGTTTTTAACCGCCACTTGTACAAACAGAAGCAGATATTGTGGCGGAACATCACCCAATGTGAGACCATACGACCCTGACAACGGCGTCGCGATAAAGAGTGAAATATGAGTGTAACCCAGAGATGTGACTTCAGCTATAACATTCTACACACTTCAAAATGCCAGCGGGACTACGGGACCTTGGATAGATGCAAGCATTTTTATTTCAACAGGTGCGTTCATCAATATTGGTGATCAATTTTGTCTCATTTCAACAAAAATTACAACTGTATATTCCTAATTTCACTTGAAGTAATAATGGCACGCCATAGACATTAGACATTAGAGCATCATGTATAATATTTATAAGGAACCAGTTTACCTGACTCATTTCTAAAGCCTAGCCCTAAATTTTTCGTTTACTCATATCGTAAAAGTAGAAAAAACTTCACGAGGCAACTAAGAAATCCAGATTTATTTGTTTCTGAAAAATTTATATTTAAATTTTGAAGACAACGTAGCACCTAACGAGCACAGCACTGTTTGAAGCTGGATTGCAAATATCGCAAGTCCTTCGTACATCCAACCCGACATCTTGTTTTTACCTGGAGTCACGCTTGCTGGTGCTGCAGTATTAGTGACATTTTGTTTGCGACTGAGGTGCGTGGGAAAAGTGTTATGAGGATCGGAGAAAATGCGAGGCATATCACAGTTCTTTGATTTTTCTTTTGGAATGTCGTTTTTCGAGCATTCGAACACTTTGGAGGAGGCAACACGACAACAAAAAACATTTTTTTGTGGGTGTGAGTGTGTGTACTATGACCTCTCGTAGGAAAAGAACAAACAGCAAGACACTTCAACTTCAAGCGCGATGTGTGGACGTGCAAGCATGAAATTCACGGCTGGTGGAAAGTGGCCACGTGAGATACAACGGTGCAAGGAGATGCACTAACATTTGGCGACAGATTCAACATTATTCCTTGAAACACATCTATGGTGCTATGCAATAAATAGCGCAGAATATATCAAAGCAGCAAAACTTATAAATTGCACTTTCTAAGTTAGCACGTATACTATTTATAATGCAAGTATTTTTGTATAGAGCAGAACAGGACTAAACTGTGTCGATATTTGTTCTCGTGGGCCGCCATAGACTTTGCACCATATAACCATTATCATATATATATATATATTGTGTTCACATAAGACGAGGCACAACTTCACTATTTCCGTAGTATACGTAACTACTAAGCAACCTGGAACATTGTTTTACAGACTAATCAAAATAATTGACAGCTTTTTTTTTCATTATTTACAAACAGGTTGCCATGTGATTACAAAAATTAGAGAGAATATTCAAGCAACATCTTACATTATTAAGCTTAATTTGTCAAAGGTTGACTCAACAATTTTCCAGAAGTTTCATCCGCTTCCAATATTAACATATAACCCAAGGTCTTCGGCGGTTCACCTCTATTAGCAAAACGCACATGAGTGCTTATTCACTCCAATTCGTAGCCGTCTTGTTCATAGTCATATAAAATGTTTGGAATTCTTAGTACACCAATCATTCTTATTATCAACAATAAATATTATAAACTTTCACAGACGTCTATGTATAATATTTAATAATGCTGCGCGCGTCGCTATTAATATTAGACTCAACATTCTGATATCAGGGGCGGAGACTTAAGGATTGTGTAGATAACGGCCATAACAATATGCTAGTCGAAACACGATAATGTGGACCAAGTAAAAAACTAATGGACGTCTGAATGACGCCAATACTAAACCCCACAGCCCAAGAAGAGGACAAGGTCGACAATTATGACTCCAGCTGTCGATATGGAAATGGAAACATTTGGTTCATAATTTGCTGTCCCACAATGCAGGTTACACTTTTTAATATACAATAGTCAAAAATCGTCATTTTTGTTTTATTTTTTACGTTCTGTTCGGCCACACTGCTCGCAAAATATGATAGTCAGGTACGTGCAAACTGCTCAACCGTTAGCTGTTTGACGTAGTCAATACTTCCACTGCTTAATGTTATAAAATTAAATCATTTACCAATAATAAAGTATTGAATATTCAGTCACACTGCCCCTTTCTTAGGCTGGGGTAGGTAAGATAAATAAAGCAGTAGCATCAACAGCCGTGAGAGGGCATTATAAACGCACTAAGAAAGTCGCGCAGCAATATGCAACGCTCTTTGTTTCGGAGCTTTTCCTTGACAACACACACAGGCAGACACATGTACTTTGGCAGAGTTTCTCATAGATGTGCGTGCTCACCGTGGTTTCTTCGGCGACATCTGTTGTGAACTGAAACATTACTTGGCGACAGACTCGTGTACACACGAAGAACCGTAAATGCGAGTCAGCATATAAAAAAAAACACTAAGCGTTCGGACGCATTTCAACGTACGCCATACTTGGACCACTCTACCACACTCTCAGAATGGTCTCTGGTTTGGCTGCTTTCCAGGACAGCAAACGTTCTCACAACGAGTATTAGTATTTACAATATTCTTTTTTTGGTACGAGTGCTTGCACCACACAAATTTAATAAGAACCCTCCAAATGAAATGACTGAAGTTTGATTGCCCGATATAAAAGGATGAGTGCGTCGGCTCACCGTTGACACGAATGCCCTAAATTGTTTGTCATATTGCGTTTTTCGGTACAATATGATACGCATCACACGCCTGAGTGACATGCACAAAAATAACAATGATCCGAGATGCTGTCTTTCCATCTGACAGCACTAGAAGTTCATCTAGTGTCAGTCTTACGCAAGAATGTTCTGTGTGGGCAGTGTTCCCTCTCTGCCTTTTGTGACCTTCTGTCAACCACGCGGCTTTAGAATAGAGCATGCCGCGAACGCAGCAGTGTCTGAAACTGCCTTGTACTGCTCTTTCGAGGCACCCGACTCTACGACGAGGCGTGTCGGTGGACGCAATAGTCCATATGAGACGTTGGCTTAGGAGAAAAGGGATCCCCTGTACTTTTCGTTGCAGCTGTGTTGCCGGTAGCAGTTGCCGTATAGAGACTTCCTGGTGATGCTGGCCATGATACAGGCCATGGTGAATTCCAGCCACCTACGAGATAAAATTCAAATAAGACGCATTTGCTGTGCATAAAACTTTTCGCGTAATTGTGATACTCTGTTAAGGGAATTTCTAATTCATCTGCCGCAGTTTTCATTTGCGCTTCGCGTTCCGTTTCAATAGCTCGGTTATACTAAGCATTGCCTTAAACGTCTAGCCTCTAAATGATATTTCAAATTATTTTTGAAGTTCCCATCTTCGAGATTATGTCTTGCCCTTTAACAAAGTGCGCGCCCTCAAGTAGCTGCTCCGAGGCCGCCATAGTTTTTGGCATGCCATCCGAACATACATTGGAGACGAACGCTACGTCATCGGTCGGCGCATACTCGGGTACGAATGTGTTCGACACGAGTGCAACGTCAGCACTCGGTATAAACTCGAATTCACGCAGGAAGCGGTGCGCTAAATATCGCGGCCGCCAGTGATTTTGTTATGTTAAGTAACGTATACACTTTGGCAGATTTTATACAAACCTGTTCGAGACTGTCATAACCGTCGCAGAAAATACCACACGTCAGAAATCAACAAACACCAGAAATGGTGTGTGCCGAAAGAGTACTAAGATGCTGCAGCATTTTATCTGCTTGTGTTTGTTTACACTATAAGTCCACTCACAAGCTACTGATACTGTAGTTCTGTTCTCATAGCCTGCTTCATAGGGGTGGTAGTGATTACACATGAATAACAAGAGCCTGTCTAGAGCTGGAAAACGCACTGCAAAAGTTGATAAATGGTTAGGAAACAATCACCACTTTTGCGTTTACCGATCTTAAGACGACGTAAGAGCAAGTACTAGATTGTTAAATATTATCACAAATACATTCCGAGACAAAGGTTGACATTTGAAAGGAGAGGCGTTATGTGTGTACTCCTCTCCTCATATGTGCGAATGAAAATGCATTCATTGGTATTGTTTGACTGATTGTTTGGTTGACAGATTTATAGTCTGGGATTTCAAGTGTACTAAACTATACTGACTTTTTCACATCGCGTAAAACGTTTGACCGCAACCAGATATTATGATACTGGCTAAATTCACACTCAGCCGTATTTATTTAACGCTGTCGCTTTAAAACGACAGCTTTCTCTACACACTCAGAAAATGGACACCCCTTGTCCCATATGAGACATCCCAAGACTTCAGTTGGACGTACAGCGCACAGACGTCGAACCGACGGTAGCACCTTCCACGAGCGGCTTGATAGCAGAGCGGTACGACTTACTAAAAGAGCTAATGTACTTATTACTGAATGCAAAAAAAAAATTAGGGTTTTCTCGGTTTCACTGCAAAACTTCGGTATTTTTATTCTCTATAATTTTTGATTCGTCCTTTAGCGGTTTAGTAAGTTATATCGCACCGTTATCAAGCTCCGCGTAAAAGTTGGGGCCGTCTGCTCGGCGTCAGTGGGCTGTTATTCAAACTGAAGTTATGGGGTGTATTATATAGAACAGAAGGGTGTAAGGATACACCCTCTTTGCAGGGTGCACTTCCTTCCACCTTAGGCCTGACCACCACCCGACGCTGCAATCCGTCAGAGCCAGTCCAGCAGCCCAAAGAGTGCATCGTCACGGCGCTAAGTTATCTTAGTGAGTTTTATATCCCCGGTTAAACCAATCACGCATTGGTTTAGTCGGTAATGACAAACGCACAAAAGCGATGAGCGTAATTAGCTGCGCATTTAGTGCTGCTTTATCTGCTTCCTCAGGTCCGAAGAGCGCGGTCGGACTTCAGGTGAAACGGAGTGCAGCTACAAATTTGAAGAAACCGGAAACGACGGACGAAGAAGGGGACAAACAGATAACGTCTCAAAAGACTTCTATGTGCTGTCCCCTTCGTCTGTCGTTTCCTTTTCTTTTTTTTAGATATGTGTATCATTAATTAGCTTCCCCGTTTACTTACTGTTTCTTATAGCTGCAATTTCAGAAGAATTATTCTGGCGAAAGTCGTGTTTCTTAAAGATACCGCTTAAATTAGTCATTTTAGTGATGATTATCTGTAGGGCTAAGCTTCACTTTTTTTTACATCAAGCTTTTAAAATACCACTACCGTGTCCTTGAGTATTCACGGAAGTCACACAACGATATAAATTATTTTGGGGCTATTCTCAATTTTGTCGATTTTACGGTACGTGGTACCGGTGCTTGTTAGATAACGTTCATAATCAGTGTTAGAAAGAGTTCTGTTTACAGGCAATTCTTTCAACAGACCCTCATGTTCAACCTTCATATTTCGTTCTTAAACCTGCTGACATTCAAGCATGACAGTACAATGAACTGCTAAAACTAACATTTCAAAGAGCACTCTTAATGCTACGTGATGACTTTTAGAAAGTTCTTAGATCATCCATCCTCGACCAAGAAAGTTCAACGATCTCGGTTGATTCGCGTCGTTCTGAGGCAGCTCCCAACATTGTAATTGTTTATAGCAGATGCGCCGCAGCAATAGAGAAATTAAAATTGTCTTTGTGCGCACGTTTGCGTTTTTTAATAATTATTAAATTGATGGTATTTTATACGTTTCTTTATGTGCAAATGCTCATACACGGTCATTCGTAATAAATTCAGGCACGTCCTCGAATTCTTAGCATAAATATACAATAACAACATAATCGTGTAATGAGTACCTGATCACAGTATAACGAGGACTTGGCATAATTTTGACACGAATAAGTCTTTACGCTCGTCTTCACAGCTCATGCCGATCCCTATTATTTTCGTTTTGCGCATTTCGGGTGTCAGTATCGTATACGGCTCTCGATTCCGAATATCCATAGCTGGTTTTCTTTTCTATACGGCGTCCAAATAAGACCGCTTCTTGCGCGTCTGTTGTGCTTCTTTACCCGCCAAATACTCAGACGTGTTTTTGTCTTCTCCAGCGAGATAGCGAGATTGCATCGGTACCGCGCGTTCCCAGCGCGTACTTTATGTAGCTCCTTGATTAGCGTGTCGCTCTTTGCGCTCCGATGTGACAAAAACGCACTTTGGAACACTTGCTCGCGGTATGGTAACGACACTATAAGAAATCCAGTACGTCTACTTATCAAGCACTCTGAAGAGCTAATCGCAGAACCTACGAAAGAGAATGATAAGTCTGAAAATATGTTCAGAATGAAACATATTGTCAGTCTAGCATAAAATATATTCCTACATATAACAATACCCATGTAGCAGAAAATGCGCTCTGAATGGACGGCCGATGTGGGTCACACTCGCATGTTGGCCCACGTGAGTCCCATTTCGGTTTGGCAAGTCGGACCCAAGTGGAGCCCACTTGGACAGCCCACCTGGGCTGCCTCGAGGGACCCACAGGGAGCCAACTTGGGCAGCCCATATGTGCTTCCTTCGTGGGACCAACAGTTGGTTTACTTGGGCAGCCCACAAGTGACCCCTCGCTGGGCCCACAGGGGGCCTAGATGAGCAGCCCTCATGGACCCGTCTCGTGGGACCCACGAAGGACTTAGGTGGGCAGTCCACAAGGGCTTCCTTCATGGGAACCACAGTGGACTCACGTAGGCAGCCCACTTGAAGCACCCCAGAGAACGTTATCCCGTTCGGGGTCATTCCATCATGCCTTGGACGATTTTAAATCTTAAATCATTTCTTCATTCCCCTGAAACTGTGGGATCTATTATCATTCCCCTACCATGTGGGGCACTGCAGTGCATCCAAAATAGACCATTTGCTGAATTCCCCAAGCGCCCCGGCCCGTACTCGAGGAACTATGTACATGGTGCTCCTTCAGTTCCGGAGTGATCCGTAATTTCAAGCAATAGACCGATCTCAACAGCTAGTTTGAGTACACCACCGCTGTCGGCATGCGTCCTAAGGTCTGTAGTTTTTCTGCGAGCGCGGCAACCCCGCTGGAGGTCTGCGCGAGCAGAGCACGAGTCGACACGAGCTGTCTCAGTGCACGGGCGCCTACATATTGTAAAGTACAATTATGGCGGCCTTACGCACGTGTGGAACGCTTAGGGAGATGGGTCTTATCAGATGCTTACCGACTTTTGAGTGTAATCCGAAGCCATCCTGAATTAGTCTCGTATAGATTGCAGGGACCTGTCATATCACTTTCAATATTTTTCGTCAATGTCAGCGTTTTTGGTACTGCATGCAATCCACCCTTCAACCTCTCTGAACTGCAGAAATCTCTCACAATATCACCATTTTCGTAGAGCATAAAAAAATTTGATATTAACTTAGCAACGCTAAAAATGCTATGAAAAGCCCCGCTGACTCCGAGCAAGATCTCGTTTTCGGATGTCAATTCTCGGCCTTCTAAGCAATTCCTGCTAAAACAACAATCACGCGAATGATAATGTTGTAAGATATTTCTCCAGCTCAGCCAAGTAAAACGTTGGATTGCATGCACAAAGTGAAAAACGCTAACATTGAAGAGAAATTTTTAAAGTGATATGACAGGTCTCTGCAATCTACACCACGCTTATTAAGGATGACTACGCATTACACTCAAAAGTGTGTAAGCACCGAATCGGTCAAAATTACCGATCAGTAGGGAACTGAAGGAACACCGTTCTCATGATTCCTCAAGTGCGGGCCGGGGAACCTGGGGGATTTAGCAAATGGTCTATTGGGCATGCCTCACTTTTCCCCATGTCCTTACTAACAAACGTATCACCATATTCACACTTGCATCAATCTTCATCATCAACGACTTGAGCAAGACCTTCAAAAATTGGGAATATAAGTTGTACGAAACGAAACAGGAAAATGCACATATTTCTTTAAAAATTCCTCGTTGGACAGGTAATCGCGATACAAGGCCGTCTTGAGCCACCTACAGAGACCAAGTTTTAGAACAGTAACCAACATTCTGAGGAGCGTGTTTGCAATTCACCCTCAAATTTAATACTGGGAGTAAACATTTCGACCCCACGTAAAACGGCCTTCTCTTACGAAAACGCTGATTACTAAGTTAGTGCTTGTAATCAACGTGTACTTGTCAAAGCTGACAGTGACTGTAGTGCTCTCGCTCCTGAAGGGCCTGCCTGAGCCTGCCTGCTGTGTATACCTGTGGAGAGTCTGGTAGGCGAACCATGGCAGGACGGCAGCGGCCCTGGGGGCGGCAGCGAACATTCCGTGAGGACCTGCGACGCCGTAGCCCTGAAGGCAGCACAGGACGATGCCCAGCACGGCGGCGAGCAGCGTCTTCCGGAGAAGTCGTTCGACCCTGCTGCGTTTCTTCTGCGGCTGAGGAGCCTGGCCGGCACCGGACTTGGACGACGAAAACCTGAATTGCGGTCAGCCACGTTTGAGGATCGTCGGCCTCATCCTTCGAGCAATGATGGGCTGTATATGTCAATGACAAAACGAGATCGGAGGGGAGGTCTCTCAGCTGTCCCGCCTCTAGCGCGAGCTTTCCCTCTTCGATAACACTTGGGCGTTTCGTAAACCTGGGGCGTGCACGCACAGCCATTGCTCGGTATAAGGAAACGAGCGCGTGGTAGAGTCGGGCATATGATAAAAACGCTTTGCCGTTTCCATCATATCAATGAATGTAAAATGTGGAGCGCTAGACTTTGTTTCGCCAGAAGTGCGAGTTCAAATTTTCGGAAATTTCAAATATGTTGATCTCGATATGTTTTTCCATAGATCTTAACTCGCTTGTTTTACATGTAGTGGCGGATTTCTCAGTTTCAACATTTCGACCCTTTGGAGCATTGCGTGAGCATGGTATGCCTTAGTTGACATAACTAGAATGTAATATATGTACACTGAGAGACACAGCGCGAACACGGAATCGGTGTTTTGACAGCGAAGCTATACATAACTCGCAAGTCGTTTTTTTCTGTTTTGTTTTGTGCCCGTCGACAGAAAATTATGGCGCGCGCCCCTTATCACCATTCGCGCGCGCCTTATCTCTTATCATGTGGTTTTGACACTTGTTTCAATAAAAAAAACGCAAAACTAGTGTCAAAGCCACGTGATAGATGATAAGCACGTAACGCTCACCGCATGGGTTTTTCGGTAAAGATTGCGGTTGCATAGGCTGCCGCGGCAACGGCAGCGTACGAAGCCTTTCATATATTAAAAAAAAAGTTTCTTGTACAGTGCATTTACTTTTTTCTTCAATGATATGGTATAGACCCTTTTGCAGTTTACAAATATAAACTGCTGCTTGTGCCGCAAGCGACTTCCGGTCGCACTGTCTTTGCAAGCCTGGTGACCTTGCCTATGTCACCAGTGCTAGAAAGCATAGATGCTACACGGAAAACAAAGTTGGAGTTTTAACGACGGCCTTCGGCTCAACAATAGAACATCTTGGAGGAGGCAAGTTGGTTTACAAGAATGCTCGAAACATATTAACAGATCACGCATTCCTTTGTTATTTTGGCGTTCACCTGCAGAACTGGTGGCTAAACATTTTATTTACATTTCAGGCAGCGGTGCTAAGGAGGCCTTTGTTCATTCTTTTCATAAACCGGAAGTTCCCTGGGACGTCAAAGAATGAAGCACTACACGATGGTGTTTGCCATAAAATGGGTCTATACTGCCGCGGGCAATCGTTGGATGTGATACCACAGCTTCACTATCCAACCATCTTCACAGCGTAGATTGCAGACTTATTTTTTTTGCCTTTTACTTCTAACACTTTCAGTTTTCATTATAAACAGCCAACGTGAAAACCACAGCCGCGATTAACAAGAAATGTAGTGAATGTTCCAGGTTAGAAATATACTGCCTTGTCCACGCTGCTCCTCTTCTGCGTTGAACCAGTATCAGCACACTTAATTGCAGGCCACTCTCAGGCTGCATAACTTTTCATGGCGTGCGAGTTTGTTTTCACCTTGCAATGCCTCTGTGAATGTACCACTGAAGGAATAGGCGGATTTGGTTTACGCCATATCTGTGTTTGAGGTACACCCTTGGCTTGATGCAATTGCGCTTAACCTTCTCCTTTCCTGGATAAAAAGATCATAACTGCTAGTGCTGAATTTCTCCATCAGCTTTAAGGCGCTCATATCGCGCCGGCCTAGTGGCGTGCCAGAAAAGCCAGCGTGCCAGAAAAGCCGGCATGCCAGAAAAGCCGGTGGCGTACCCAGAAAAGCCGCGAAAATGCTGATTGGTCGATCGGTTCACGACGTCGCAGGCACATGACCTCACGCGGGGATATCAAACAACCCACAATGCTCGCGTGAAGAGTGACGTCAAGCGTGATAGAAAAGTGATTAAATCATAACATGCAATGCGAATTGAAGGTCGCCGCCTGTCTCAAATTATTTAACTTTATAAAGTAATTAATTTGCCTTTAAATAATTTTGAAAAATGTTAGAGGGAGGCGGGATTCGAACCCACGGCCCCATTGGGATGCTATCCAGAGACCCTGAAGACTAGGCCACGCTGGGACGCTTGTACGGCTTGGGAACGAACGCGGGTTTATATGTGTACCTATCGCATTTCACTCTTATTCACGAGTGTTTTGACAGCGAGTGCTGCGTCATTGATTGCATGAGTCCCAGCCAAACTATTATGCAGCACTCGTCTCCAGACTTTGCCCTCACGTTTTCCTTTTGTATGTTACGTAGAAAGTTCATCGCTATACATCCTTGACACAAAACAATCTGGAGCGCCTACTTTCCCGCAGAGCATTTGGCAGCGCTCTGCGGAAAGTGGCCAATCGCTGCAATCTACGCTGGAATACCGGTCAACGAGCAAGGCTGATAATATGATTGGACTTTAAGAAACAGAACACGCCGTGCCAGTGAAGATGACGTTTCAGCATGCTGAGTGCCACAGCGGAGACTTTTTTGTTTTGTTTTTTAGGTGTAAATATTTTATCAGTCTTGATCATTCGCCGATACCCCAGGGCAGGTAGCAGTGATTGGCTCTGCCAAGTGCTTTGCGTTGAAAGTAGGCGCTACAAAATGCTTAGGGTGTTACTATCAAGAAGGTGTTTTGTTGACAGAAGAATGATTCGTACGGGTTATTTATAGTGTAACATCCTTTTAGTGATTTATAAACGCTCGCTTTCTGTCAGGCACGAAGAAGATAAAATGCGACCAATCATTGTGAAGTTTACTATGGACACTGACAAATTTAGAGACGCGGGACGTGGCAAGTCCCGGCAAGTCCCGGGCATCCGCAGCCAATTTAGATTACAGTATCAGCTGGTAAGAACAGCGAAGAACGAATCACAAAGCAGGAAGCGTGCCAATCGAAAGTCACTCCTTGCGCTTTGAAAGACGTCAGTGAATATATTAAAAAGCGCCGCTTACAGCAAGGAGCTGGCGATTCCTTGAGTGGGGGGTTCCAGGAGCGGGTGGGTCTGTGGCTTTTCGGCAGAGTGGACCGACGCTGGTCAAGCCGGACGGGGACCTCTGCGATGCCGTACTCTGCATCCAGCTTCACGGGAGACTGCTGACGAACAGAAAGTGGCAGCAGCGGTCGTCATTGTTTATTTATTCGCTCTCAGGACTAACGAACTTTGGCGTTTCTGCACACCCTGGGGAAAGCAATCAGCTGTAACCCACAGAGGGAGCTCGGCGAATGATCAGGCTGAAAGTACGTATAGACCCAGGGGAAAGGGAAAGAGTTGCCTAAACAAGGAGAGCCAAGGCCGCAAAACTTTGCTCGGGCTTCGCGCATCTCCCGGCAGGAGCACTGTAGACTTGGGAGCCTTCACAACAAGGCCACGTGCGCCGCGCGTGACGCATGGGCTTGTAAACGTGTTCGCGAATAAGGGCGGTTCTCCGAGTGGCACATCACCGGCTACCTGCTA
>JAZHYW010015684.1:0-67871 GCA_037355805.1 Ixodes ricinus
TATATTGCCGCGCGCGCAGCTGGCCAAGCAGGCAGCGCGCGCGTGGCCTAACGGTTATCGCGCTTGTCTCCCACGCGAAAGGCCAGGGTTCGATTCCTGGGACCGGCGGATCTTTTGTTTATTCCTGCAAAGTAGTATTCTGGTAAATTCTAGAATCCTGTTGCTTGTTCGAGGTCCGAATGTTCTACGCGACGAACTTTCCACGCCGATTATTCTAGAAGCCCACGCATGTACATAAGGGGCTCCGCGTGGCGAGCCGCAGTCAGTTTCGCCACAGCGTTCGATCCTGCTGCTTCGCCGCCTTCGACGCCCGCGACGCTCTGTTGTTATCTTTCTGTTTCCGTTTTACTTTTGGGCACAAGTTCGCCCCATTAAACGTTCAGTTTACTCAGTTATTATCGCCTCATCAGTTGTCATTCGTGACATTTTGGTGGAGGTGCGGGGTATAGCATTCCATGCCCGTGGAGCGTACCCCTCCGAAAACACGCCCGCCAAGTGACGTGCTCAGCCCCGGGAGGTTGCCCTTCGCAGAAGACGCCAAAGCCCGATCAAGCCGCCGTACCAAAGGCCAATCCCCGGAATTTGGACCCTTGCCACCGAAACCAAGGAAGAAGACCGCGACGATGACCACGCCACCCGTCGTTGTCCTACCCGTCGCCGCCCGTACGCCCGTGTCTTTCCATGGTGAGCCCTATGAAGACGTCGAGGACTGGCTACAGCAGTACGAGCGAGTGGCCCAGCACAACCGATGGACGGAAGAACAGCGCCTACAGAGTCTTTACTTCGCACTCGAAGGAACCGCCCGGCACTGGTTCGAGAATCGCGAAACTTCCCTGACCTCGTGGACTGCCTGCAAGGACGCGCTGAGACGGACTTTCGCCAACCAGTACCGACGGGAGAGGGCCGAGGACCTCCTTCGAATGAGGACCCAGAGCACAAGCGAGACGATCACCAGCTTTGTAGAAGATGTTCTGCGCCTCGTCGCTCGCGCCGACCCTCTAGCCACCGACGAAAAGAAGCTTCGGATCCTGATGCGAGGCGTAAAAGATGACATCTTCGGTGGCCTGGTCCGCAACCCCCAGCCACCGTCGAAGATTTCGTCAAGGAAGCCACAAATATCGAACGTGCGCTTCAGGCACGGGCCTCCCATTACCAGCGACTCCCCGGCGTCGCTGCCCTCTCGACATCCAGCTGCAACGGCCCGGACCTCCGCGAGATCATCCGGGACGTCGTGCGGGAGGAAATCAGGAAGCTTCTTCCTGCCGCCGCAAGCCCGGATTCGCCCTCGATCGCCGAGATTGTCCGGGCAGAAGTTCAGCAGGCGCTGCAGCCACAAGTTCTTGTCAGCGCCGCTCCCGAACCACCGACGCTGAGCTACGCCGCAGCTACCCGACGACCACCGCCTCCTGCTCACCCGTATACGGCGCCACCCCGACGGGAACCTCCAGCGCCGCAGTTTTCCCGACGCCAGGAAGATCGGGAGCACTCCCACCCAGAACCAGCAGCGCCACGAAAGACCGACGTGTGGAGGACGGCCGATCGACGCCCGTTGTGCTATCACTGCGGTGAAGCCGGCCACATTTACCGCCGATGCCCCTACAGACAACTGGGGCTGCGCGGGTTCCACCCGAACGACCCGCGCCCAAGGTACGACGAGCGCCCTCGCGACATCGAGGAGTACCTCCGACGTTCGCCCTCCCCAGTGTCGTCTCTCCGCCGTGAAGCCCGCTCCCCATCGCCACGACGTTCAGCGTCCCCAGCGCCACGACCTCGCCGAGAGAGCCTGTCTCCCCTGCGTCGCCGGGAAAACTAAGTGCGGCAACGCCTGGAGGTGACGTTGCCGAAGACGACGGAAGCAAACAGCCTCCAAAAACGCCGGAGCGCTCCCACCCTCCCAACGCCCCGCATCGCACCGACGCGCCTGCAACGGTGTCCAACAACCTAAACGTTGTTATCGACGGCCTCGACGCATCGGCACTCGTGGACACCGGAGCAGACTACTCAGTCATGAGTGGGAGGCTCTCTCGCCGCCTGCGAAAAGTTACGACGCCCTGGGGAGGACCACAAATTCGAACCGCCGGAGGACACCTTATCACGCCTGTCGGAAGTTGCACTGCTCGCGTCGAAATTCACGGCGAAACGTGCCCTGTGAAATTCATCGTTCTACAAGACTGTTCTAGAGATGTCATTCTCGGCATGGACTTCCTGTGTGAATACGGCGCCGTCATCGACCTGGGTGAGAACAGATTGACGCTGCGGAGGCCTGTTCCGCCTTCAGAGAAACCCCAAACAGCGTCAGCCGCCGTCCGAGTCGCCGCCGACCACGTGAACCTGCCGCCGCGATCAAGTGTTGTCGTACCCGTCGTGGCCGATACAGCTACCTGCGGCGAAGTTGTACTGGAAGGCAACCTTCAATTGCTCCTGGGGAGAGGAATCGGCGTTGCAAGAGGAGTGGCTGAACTTCAGGATGGGCGCACCGTGGTCCTCGTAACGAACTTCCGACAAGAAACGCAACACCTCACGAAAGGTGCCGCTGTGGGCCACGTCGAGGAACTTCGAAACTCCGCCGCAATCGCCGTGATCGCTGACGAATCATCGCCACCTCAGCAAGACATTGCGCCGCCGGCGCAGCTTGACATCGACCCGAAGCTTCCAGGCCCGAAACGACGACAGCTGATTGACCTCCTCGCCGAATACAGCGACTGCTTCGCGAAGTCGTCAAAGGTGCGCCAAACCGCCGTTGCGAAGCATCGCATCGTTACCGAGGACGACGCGCTCCCTGTGCACCGATCGCCGTACAGAGTCTCCGTAAAAGAAAGGGAGGTCATTCAAGAGCAAGTGCAAGAAATGCTGAACGACGACATCATCCAGCCTTCAAGCAGTCCGTGGGCCTCTCCAGTCGTGCTTGTCAAGAAGAAGGACGGGACGCTTAGGTTCTGCGTGGACTACCGACAGCTGAACGCGGTAACCAAAAAAGACGTCTATCCACTGCCCCGCATCGATGACACACTAGACCGCCTGCGCCACTCCCGGTACTTTTCATCGATGGATCTGAAGAGCGGTTACTGGCAGATCGAAGTCGACGAACGGGACCGAGAGAAGACAGCTTTCGTCACGCCGGATGGACTGTACGAGTTCAAGGTGATGCCCTTCGGACTATGCACGGCGCCAGCTACTTTCCAGCGTGTCATGGACACCGTACTGGCAGGACTGAAGTGGCAGAGCTGTCTTGTCTACCTTGATGACGTCGTTGTGTTTTCAAGTGACTTTGACGAGCACTTGCGACGACTCCGAGCTGTACTCCAAGCCATACAGACCGCACGACTCAGCCTTAAGCCGTCCAAGTGCCGGTTCGCCTATGACGAACTGAAGTTCCTAGGCCACGTGGTTAGTAATGACGGCGTCCGCCCAGACCCCGAGAAGACTCGCGCCGTTGCGGCATTTCCAGCGCCTTCAGACAAGAAGGCCGTGCGAAGATTCCTAGGACTTTGTGCCTACTATCGACGCTTCGTTCGGGATTTCGCAAGAATTTCCGCACCGCTCACAAAACTGACGAAGGACGCCGAGAAGTTCGAATGGGCCGAGGAGCAACAGCACGCATTCGATGAGCTGAAGCAACGACTCCAGACTCCTCCTGTTCTTGGGCACTTCGATCAAGATGCGGAAACCGAGATTCATACGGACGCAAGTAACGAAGGCCTTGGCGCGGTACTGGTTCAAGTGCAAGAAGGCACCGAGCGAGTCATCGCCTACGCCAGTCGGACACTGTCCAGAGCGGAGAGAAATTACTCCACGACTGAAAAAGAATGTCTGGCGGTCGTCTGGGCCATCACGAAGTTTCGCCCGTACTTATACGGGAGCCCTTTCCGCGTTGTCACGGACCACCACTCGCTCTGCTGGCTTGCGAACCTAAAGGACCCTTCAGGACGTCTCGCTCGATGGAGCCTCCGACTGCAGGAGTTCAACATGACTGTGGTCTACAAGTCAGGCCGTAAGCACAGCGACGCCGATTGCCTGTCCAGAGCCCCTGTCGAGACATCCTCCGGTAGCAGCGACGACGATGACGACGAGTGCTTCCTAGGCGCGGTGAACACTAACGACATGGCGCGACGTCAAAGAGACGATCCTGAGTTGCGCGCCCTAATCGAGCACCTCGAAGGACGAGGGGGTACTATCCCCCGTGTCTTCTTGAGAGCCCTGCCGACCTTCGTCCTCCGACAAGGTGTGCTTTACAAGGAGAACTTCGGAGACAACAGCTCGCCATGGCTGCTGGTAATCCCTGCCGACCTTAGAGAGGAGATCTTCCAAGCCTGTCACGACGACCCAACGGCTGGGCACCTTGGCTACAGCAGGACGCTCGCCAGGATTCGTGAAAAATACTACTGGCCAAGGCTACCGAAGAGCGTTCACCTTTACTCTCGATCATGCCACGAGTGTCAGCGACGCAAGAAACCGCCGACGAAGCCGTCAGGACATCTGCATCCGATTGCTCCCCGTCTACGCCGTTCCAGCAGATCGGAATGGATTTACTTGGCCCTTTCCCGCCGTCAACGTCGGGAAACCGCTGGATAATCGTCGCCACAGATTATCTCACGCGGTACGCCGAGACGAAAGCCCTTCCATCGGGTACGGCTGTGGAAGTCGCCAAGTTTTTCATCGAGTCCATTGTCCTCCGGCACGGCGCCCCCGAAATCCTCATTACCGACCGTGGATCATCGTTCATGGCCCAGCTGACGCAAGAAATCCTTCGTCTCAGCCACACCAGCCATCGGCGTACCACGGCGTACCACCCGCAGACCAACGGGCTGACAGAGAGACTCAACAAAACCATCGCCGACATGATCTCCATGTACGTCGACGTGGAGCACAAGACATGGGACGAGGTGTTGCCTTACGTTACATTTGCCTACAACACGGCAGTGCAAGAGACCACAGGAGTAACCCCGTTCCAGCTGGTGCATGGCAGGAAAGTAACGACCATGCTCGACGCGATGCTACCCCATGAACCAGCCGACGATGGGAGCCCCGACGCCCAGGTGGTTGCTCAACGAGCCGAAGAAGTTCGCCAGCTCGCCCGACTCCGAATTCAAGATCAACAACGTGTCGACGCTACCCGATACAACCTTCGTCGTCGGGACGTCCACTTCCAGCCCGGAGATAGGGTGTGGGTGTGGACACCGATCCGTCGTCGTGGTCTCAGCGAGAAACTCCTGAAGCGCTACTTTGGACCCTACAAAGTGCTTCGACGACTCGGGGATCTGAACTACGAGGTGATGCCCGACGGAACACGGACTTCATCACGCCGCCCTCCACGACCAGAAGTCGTCCACGTCGTGCGCATGAAGCCGTACTACGCCCGATAGGACTGTGGACTTTATGTGTTCCAAATGACTCTTTAGTTTACCGCCCTTTTTATTTGCTTTGTTTTGTTTTGTTTTGTGTTGCATCGGGGCGATGCACTTTTTAAAGGGGGAGTAATGCCGCGCGCGCAGCTGGCCAAGCAGGCAGCGCGCGCGTGGCCTAACGGTTATCGCGCTTGTCTCCCACGCGAAAGGCCAGGGTTCGATTCCTGGGACCGGCGGATCTTTTGTTTATTCCTGCAAAGTAGTATTCTGGTAAATTCTAGAATCCTGTTGCTTGTTCGAGGTCCGAATGTTCTACGCGACGAACTTTCCACGCCGATTATTCTAGAAGCCCACGCATGTACATAAGGGGCTCCGCGTGGCGAGCCGCAGTCAGTTTTCGCCTCAGCGTTCGATCCTGCTGCTTCGCCGCCTTCGACGCCCGCGACGCTCTGTTGTTATCTTTCTGTTTCCGTTTTACTTTTGGGCACAAGTTCGCCCCATTAAACGATTTTACTCGGTGCATGAAGGAGATTTATGTTCTCAATTTCCAAGTCTCGTATCAAAATGTTGGCGCCGAGTGTGGTCCCGAGGATAAATCAGCGAAAGGTCATTCTTTAGAAGTTGACGCGGTTCTATCGAGTAAAACGCTGGAAAGGAAAATATAGACTTCAGACTTCATGCCCCTTTCCGGGGACATGAAGTCTGAACGCTACCAACGCACAATCAATTCAATCGGGCAGAGCCAAAAGTGAATCGTCATTGTGATCATCACCTTTGTGCGTTTCCTATCAGCGGCTCAACCAATCGCGGAGAGAAAGAAAGAGCAGGATCACTGCTAATTCACTGGGCGTGATTGGCTCAGTTGGTGCATAGAAAACGCACAGAGACGACGCGCCATGACGTTGCACTTTTGGAACCGCTTGATTGGCTCAATTGGATCGCAGCGTTGACTGCAGTCGGACGCTTTGCGAAACAAATTATAGCTTATATTTGTCTGAAGTTTATGCGAACGGTGTTTGCTTCGAGGACGCTTTCCTAGAAAACATGTTAATTAATTTGAGAGATGGAGGTAGCGTTAAAAAGGCATGAAATGCTTTTTAACGCTAAAAAAGCAAAACGTTAAAAATCATGAAATGCCCTTTTTAACGCGACCCCCCTCTCTCAAATTCCGAAATTGTGTCCGTCCGTCCCTGCATTTTTTGCTAAATGTAGCCTGGGAATTGGCGTCACGTGACATATGCACCTTGGGAAAAGTTTACGGCACGAAACCGATACGTCAACTCAGTTTTCCCGCTAAATTTGGCGGGGAAAATTCTTGCCTAAGTGATGTTCTGGCTTATGGCCAGAACGTCGATTCAGTGTCCCCGCTAAATTTAGCGGGAAAGTGACGTCACGTGACCTATTTCTCAAATCAGTTAGCCGCTAAATTTAGCGGAAACATTCAGAGTCTTGTGACCTTGTCGCCAATTCAGTTTCCCCGCTAAATATAGCGGGAAAAATCGACGTCACGTGACCAATGCAACCATTAGGTTTCCCCGCTAATGTAGCGGGAACATATGCCTCACGCCTCTCCTCTCCTCCCATCCTTCTTCTTTTATCTCCTTACCCCTTGCCCCTCCTAGCAACACCTCCTAGATAACCCTAGGTGGTGTTGCTCCCAGGGTGTTTCAAAGCATATCATGCGTTACATGACCTTGATGGTAAAGGTAGCTGTAAATATTTAATTTATTTATTTAGAAGTGCTGCCACACCCAGAGCTTGATTTATACTAGTTAAGGGACAATGAAGGCGATTTAATTTAATTTGTTTAAATTGTGTTTTTAGGCTTCTTGGGAACCTGGCATACTGCCTAAATTTTTATAGACATTTGTGACGCATATTTCTATACCTACGAAAGAACTGAAGAAACCGAAACTCAACTATCTGTGTTTCTCGTTTTTGGGCCTCCGAAAACGGAGGTGACGTACGGAGTGACGTCACATGTGAATTGTCGGTACCGGTAGCATTTAGGGCGTCGAGACTCTGGTTACCGCGGTGGGTTATAGCAGCGCGGTGGCGCGGTCGTTTCGCCGAATTTGTCAACATGGACGGCAATGCCGCTCTCGCGAGCGAGTTCGAGCTTCCGTTCGGTAACCGAACACCAACGGAACGGGAGTACGTGCGTGGCGGCCTCTGCTATCACCCGACGGAGACCGCACAGCCGGCAACGAGCGGCCCGCATGCCGAAGGACGGACGCCGGGGAGATGCCGAGGGAGAGCGGCAGCGATCTGGCCGTTCTGGCCGTCACAAGCGGCGCGTCAGCGACCAATCGCTGACGCGCGACGTCGCAAACGGCGCGCGTCAGCTCGTTTGGCGGGGCCAAGGCGCGCGACGTCACAAACGGCGCGACGCGCCGTTTGTGACGTCGCGCGTCTTGGCCCCGCATCGGTCACGCGAGCTCCGCTTCTCCTGGCTTCTCCCGCAACTCTCGGGGCGTCGCCCCAGTCGATCCCGGTGCAATTATTACCGCGACTGTTTTATTGATTTGCGCGGCACACAAGCGCCGGTTTCGGCTGAAATTTGGGCAACGTGGCCTGAGACGTGCCTGGAACCCAGTTCAATCGCCAAAAAGATGTCCTAAATTGCCTTCATTGTCCCTTTAAGCGCTAAAAAGTTATTGTCCTCGTGTAGGTTTTATCCTGTAGATCTTCACGTCAGTGGGAATCTTCTGGCATTTTTTGTTGATGCAGACCTGGAAGATAAAACGGGGTTGCTTGAGGCGGTACACGGGACATACTTGCAAGAGAGATGCAGTCTTCACCAGCGAAGAAGTACCGTTCGACGAAGCGATGTTAGCGGGCTGTTATGGGTTCGCTTTGTTCATACCCAGATTTGCTCGGGGTGTCTATACAGGGTGTGGCCGTTATGACTAACACAATTGGCACGCCTTGCAGAATTCGCATTCCAATCGTATATACCTAAAGTTAAGCACGCGAACGTCGAGTGAAAAAAAAAATTGTCTTTTTCCGACAGTTTAACTCAAGGGACGATAAAATTAAAAAAAAAAAGAAAGACAGCAAAACCGGTGGCTGTACATTTGCTATGCCCTATAGACTTTTCCAATATTCTTCTTCGGGGCGCTACTGTCTTTATGTATTGGGTTGTGGACGGCGTTCTGCAGCGTGTGCAGGGGCTCTCTTCCAGGAAATACGAGACGGCGCGCAAGCGTCCCAGGCCACTGACTCAGCATATTTTGCCTTGGTGCTACCGCTATCATGTTACCGCCGGGCAAATGGCTGAGATAAACATCTGTTAAGCGGGGCCACTCCGGTCGCTTCCTTTACGTGGCGTACACAGAAACCCTACATGGCGGCTATTGAAAACAGGCCCTGCGAAGCATGCGATATGAGAGAGCCTCTCGATCGCTCCGGTCCGCGCTCAATTCCTTCCACTTTTATGCGAAAACGCCAAAAGAATTCTCAATTTAAAACCACCGTCCACCTTTTTCCCGTCAATTTGTTTATTTCTGACCACCCTCGAGCATTTTTACATTTTGTAAAAATAATGAATTTGTCATCTACGTGTATCTACACGCCCCATTCATGGTGCTGCGGTAGCCTTAATTTGGTCATATTTATAGCTTTGTAACTTGAAATTCACAAAAATATTGCAACAAATTTTTGCATACTTTGTTAGCACCTCCATTGGCCTTTATGTGGGAGAGGCTAGGAAAATCTAAGATGGCCTTTGTTTAATTGAGTTTCAAAATAATGCGTTATTATTAAAATGACTATATTTAGCGTTTCTGCATAAATTTATTTCCCTGCCCCTGGAAAGCCATATTAAGCGCGAATATTAACAAGATACAGGAGAACACGCTGGCACAGTTTAAAAGTTATGGTATTTATAGATACGGAGGGAAAAAAAGTCTTTTTGCCGAATATGCCATGTTTGCGATTTCTTTTTTCTATCTCCGAATTAACAATGTTGATACTTAATGATAAAGATTTTGAGACAATCCTCGTTATACTTAGTTTGTCAGTAAAAGTTCTAGACCAGTAGGAAGGACAGTTTTTTTTGGGACAGGTGACCCAAATGCAAACTTCGTGCAATTTGCGGAGATTCTAATTTTTTCCCACAATTACAAAACATTTTTTTCGCAAAACCTGACATTTCGGTTTTGTTCTAATGGGCATCGAGTCTACAAAATATATTTTCTTCGTAAAAATTAAAAACGATCCCCGGACATTATCGGCCGAACTTTTCTGAAAACACCATATAGACGGGATGTTTGTCGACTGCACACTCATTTGTGAGATTGGTCCCATGTTATCACTATTCATATGTTTTATTAAAAGTATTAATTATCGCGACTATCTTCCTTATCGCCAGCCTGTGCTAATGGTTCTCGGCGGTTTCGCGTTCAGCAAGCCACTAGAGAGCTAGCTTAAAAAACAGCGTGCAGGCGATAAACTGGCTGATATATTACAAACAAAAAATAATCAACCTCCTGATTTCGCTTTATTTTTGTTTTAAATATTTCACTACTTTTGAGGTGAGGTCTAAAAGAAATTTACCTTAGACTTCTTGCCATACTGTACGTTGGCGTGCACAATCTCAGGTATGTACTTGTGGAATTCGATTTTTGCAAGGCGTGGCAAAACTGTTAGTCCTTACGGCCCCACCCTGTACAACGGCTAGAGGCTCTGCCATTACGCTGCTGTTGGCACGGCGCATGCGCGCACGCTTCAATTAACGCTCATCTGCTTTTAGCGCATTCTCTGTGCCCCCATTCGAGGAAAAACGCGGACTTGTTTGGAAACAGCGCATCGGGCACATAAATGCAGCTCTGTTCAGTTTTTGGTCTTAAAATAAGGTTCCTTCGACCAAAGTGAGCTTAGCACCGCCACATCAACTGCCTCAGTAAATGGGTCTTTTATAATGTAGGAGACTGTTACGGAGATTTTAAGTTTTTGACTACCTAGTCGATTTTGAGTTATCATGAGGGTTTCGTGTTTTCGGAATTATATATATATATATATATATATATATATATATAACAACGGACGATTAATTTATTCTTCGACGTTTCGGCCGGAGTCCGGCCTTCGTCAGGAAGAACTTCGACGTTTCGGCCTTCCGCCACCATGCCCGATTATATATATATATATATATATATATATACCGATAAACTCAAAGAGAAACACCGTAGTCGGGTTTGGCTGTCTTTGGAGGGCAAAACAAAAATGGGAGCTGTCTTCAAAAAAAAAAAAAAGGGGGGGATCCAAGCTTTAAGAGGCAATAAAAGTATTTTGATCTAATGCTTTAGCTTGTGTATACCCGGAATGCAGTCCGCATTGAGTTGACCGTGAAGTTGCATTTTTGTTGAATAACCGCAGAATTGTCTCTTTTTATTTGCTCACCGGTAACGGGACCTTTTTTTTTTATTATGTAGCTCACGCGCATTTTAGCTCGAGGTCGTGGGCTGGACATTTTTTTTAAAGAAGGGTTCTGCACATGCGCAGGCCTTCCTCTCGCGGGAGCGAAAGCTCGATCTTTGGTTGGCGTCCGGAAGAACGGTTGCACTACCTCTCCTGCCTCCTCCGTGACTCGGGTCAGCAACAGAGAGGGCAACGAAAGCTTTTTTTTTTTTTAATGCGAATACCATTCTTTGGATACTTCACGCACTTTTCGTCTATCTATGTATCTATCTGGCTATCTAACCTCTTACGCCGCGGGTCGATAAATAAATAAAAAAGACCGGCGCCGGCTGGGATTCGAACCGTTGACCCTTTGATCAGCAGGCAGACGCGCTAACCACAGAGCTGTGAAGGCAGTCATTCAACGCACTCTAAACGGTTGTTTATATCTTTACCATAGGACGCGCTTTACAGCGCTGTCACAGCTACCGGTGCGCGCGCGTTCCATGCAAGAGGGCTCATTCCGCTCTCGTGAGGCTGAACACGGCCGCTAGCTCACCCTCTCCCGCGCTCGGGAGAGGGTGATGTAGCGGCGTGCTCAACCTCACGAGAGCGGAATGAGCCTCGTGCATGGAACGCGCGCGCACCGGTAGCTGTGACAGCGCTGTACAGCGCGTCCTATGGTAAGATATAAACAACCGTTTAAGTACCGTTGGTTGAGACTAGCTGAGACGCCAGAAAGTCTGGTCGGTACCATTTTGAGTGTTTGTGCGTATGGCGCGTGCTTTGCTCGCCTTCCTAAGTGACACAAACGCACGTGCTGGGCTGCGGAGATCGTGCGCAGGGCTGTGAAAGTGTCAACAAATTTAGAATCGCCTCAAGAGTGGGCTGGCGTATCTAGAGTGTGCCGGCCACCTGACGAACGCGCATAACTCCGCACCGTTTGATGCTATTCGCATTAACATAGATAATCATCCCCAAAGGATGGGTTCTGCTGATTTTTTCTTTTGTGACATCAGAATTTTGCGAAACACTTAATGGGTAAAACAAATTTTACTCCCTCCCCGAGTCCCTAAATCACGGCAGAAGGCAACGAGCATATTTATATAATACGATCTACCGTTCTTGTTCTGCCAGTCACTATACGGAGCGCAAGTTTGTCTGCTTTTTGCACAGGTGTTGCGATGACGCCAGAACGCCGAGCTCTGATTGGCTGATTAAAAAAATAGTGGGTACACCTCAAGGCATCTAGCGTTGAGGTCTACCCACTATCTTCCCAATCAAAGCCAATCGGAACTCGGTATCATTCTGACGTCACCACAACCCTTGCACAAGAAGCAGACGAACTTGCTCTCCGCATAGCAGACGATATTGAGGCAGACAATGACGGGACGAGGACATGTCTCGACGTCAGAGTGCAATACCTTTTCCGGGGCGAGCGATAGGTGGCATTGACGCGACATGCAGCCCCAATATCGATCCTTTCTTGTTCGTTCATATTAGCTTTTACAATAAATCCAACCGCAGCCGACGTTATAATCCAATGGCACTAAACAA
Organism: Ixodes ricinus; assembly: GCA_037355805.1. NCBI lineage: Eukaryota > Metazoa > Arthropoda > Arachnida > Ixodida > Ixodidae > Ixodes > Ixodes ricinus. The sequence continues at coordinate 12,303 of JAZHYW010015684.1, forward strand.
GCAGAGTCAAAAGTGCAACTTCACGGTTCCCGTTGGCTTTCTGCGTTTGCTACATCACGGGTGTTACGTCTGGCCCGGGGCGAGGGTCAACCTACGCACCAACCCACCTGCCTAGTATTGTCGACAGATTTCTCCTCATTAAAGACTAAAGGATCCGAAGCCGCTGCTAGCGATGCTCCTAAGCTGCACCACCAACTGATGGTGGGAAACATCAGATACGATGGATGGGTGTACGTTCCTTACCCAAGTTCACTCAAGTCCTGAGGACCTGTGAGCGCGTGAAGGGCCTGTCTGCCGTCGCACTGTCGCCACGTCGGGGAACAAGCATCAGGAGCAATGGTGCTCCAGGGATTATTTGGGGCCAGCTGCAACGGCGCCATCTCGCCTCACCTTGAGTATGCCGCACAAAGACGCCCAAAGCCGTCTAGCGTCACGGGCACCCTTTTCCCACAGGCAGCCGATACACTCGGGCTGTTAGGAATGATCTTGGAGGGGGCTTCGCTCTTTCCACACTCCCTGGACTGGTAGGAAACCCGGCGGATTGTCTAAACAGCGGTTATCGGCCCAAGCTAGAGGACGCCCTGTTGTCTCCAGCGCCGCATTAATTAAAGGAACCACTGAGTGCCAAGTGACGACGGGCCGCTGACACCGTCTTCGGTCGCCGCCGGGTCCAAGGGATCATCGGCCGTCCATTACCGGTTGACGGCCGGTTCAAAGAACGCGTCCCTGAAGCAGCATCATGCTGACCAGTGTTTGTGCGTGCGTGTGTGTGCGAGCGTGCCTGAGGGAGAAACTGAGGGTGGAGCCATGGATTTAGTGGACATCTACAACTGGGCCACCATTTTTTGGCTGAAGAATAACCTCCCCAAAGTCCCTCCCTAAAAAAAGAAAGAAAGAAAATTTGACCCTTTTAAAAGGAATACGCTTGCGGCTTCAAGAGTGTGTGTTCTGCTTCTTCTTGCGCGCTCTAGTGTTTATTTGAAAAATATGAAAAAAATCTAAGGTCAAAGTGCCTCTTAACTCTCCAACTCGTCTTTCGAGTGACGTCCTCTGGGGGTCCCCTGGTTTCCCCTTTGGGCTCTCCCTTCAAGACCTCAGCCACTTCCTCCAGCTGCGATTACCGACTTCTCAAAGATTAACATCGTCCAAGATCGCGGCGAGCGATCGACACATAAGACGGTTTGCCCCGGAACTGACGGCGAGCGTAGCAGTGGAGGGTGACAGTTTTTGTCGACTTCCTCGTGTCCCCCAGAGATGGTGTCACCGTAGTTCCCGTAAGCCCCACTCGCCTGCTGCCATTCAGCTAATTTTGTTTTTGCGATTACGCAGCGGAATAGCAGTTTTTTGGCTTAATGTGACGCGTTTTTGGTCAATTGTGATTGGATAAACGAAAGGAAAATTACAAACTGCAAACTCTTTCAACATTAAAATCGTTGCACTACCGCTTTAAAGTGAAACGAAAACGATTTAAACTAACAAATCTTACTGCTCGCGATTACTGCTGTGAAACTGGCCATTCTTTTTTGTGAATGCAGCCCAAATTGGCTTTGGCGCTTCGGACGTCGACAGGACTTACCAATGAAGAGTCGTCTTTGGAACATTTGGTGTTATCAGGAGCGTCATGGAAGTGGAAATAGTTGGTACGATTGTTATAGCATATGATGTCACAGTGCTTCAGGTCGTAGTATCCAGTATTTCCTCTGAACGACTGGAGGAAATTATACTGCTATCATTGCCAAGATAACTTTTTTATATAATGTATCCGAACATCAAATCACTTTGGAAATTACCTCAATATGTGTAATTCTTTCTTCTTTGTGGTTTAATTCGCAAACCTTCTGTGGAGGAACCGCCTGTTTTAGTATCACCGTAGCATTGAGAGGTTTTCCAAGCGTCTTGGTTTCAGATGACAGGCAATTTGCGTATGGTTTGCTGCAAAAATATTTATCAGGTAGAAATTAAAAAAAAGAACAGAAATAGTTTTTGTTTTCGGAAGAATTACCTCTCTGCAACTACTCAAATATTTCAGTGTTAAAATAATCAGAAGGCGAAATATCCATATCGCGATGTTGTGTGCAACCCCAGCTTTGTACCGAGCTGTCTGATGCAAATGCAAGCATATTTCAATGTCGCTCTAGATTACCAAATGTAGCGCATCCACTATGTAGAAACGAAAACGTTATTTGAACAAGCTCACACCATAAATGACGGTGCTGTACGTGCCCCTTCTTTTGGGCCTACTGTGGTATTTTGTGTCCTTCCTTAACTCGGACCTTTAGGGCTGAACTCTTGTGACTTACCTTTGAAAATAATAAAGCTGTTTTGAGCTGCACCATGAAAATGTATGCAAACTATGTAGGCCTTGCGAAGGAGCCATTATATATCCCACGGTTGATGCGCACTCTGAAGCTCCTCGAGTGTCTCCGTCGTGGTACATACCAAGACTGGAAGATAACAAAACTACAGTTCTAGAAACTCAGCTTATTTTGTTGAGTTATTTTGAACAAAATTGATATACAATTGTACAAGAAATGACTCAGTCACTACAACACGACCTGATACATCCTCTCATAAACACATGTGAATGTATTCTATGCATTATCAGAATATTAAGGAAAACCTTTTTATATTGTCGTTTTTTTATTGGGGTCGAAATGTAAAGAATAATGTGCAGGGTATTTTTTTAGTCCGCTTGTATGTATGATACAAAAAGGCATTTGTAAGAACAACATATAACAAAACATGCTTTAGAAATCACTATCTTGAGGTGATTAAAATGTTTATGTGATATAAAGAATTGCAGCGCTCTTATTAGTGGCCACTAATTTATCAGTGCCTTTCTGAATGATACTGTTCCTTATACAATGTACTGCCATCTTTCTAGAAGAAAAGTAAACGCTCGCAGTACTTATTTAATTTAATCTGATTACCTGTTTCAACTATGCATATTCCGGCTAGAGCAGTAATGTTGATTTTGTGGCCTCGTATGCTTTAAGAGAAGTGCCCGTAACCGAGCACTTTATATTCTTGTTTAAACTTCGAATTCAGAGTGTGGTGTCGTCTAATTTCGTAAGGATTTTTCTGACAAGAAATGGCGGACTATAAACACCATAGGCGTAGTCAAATATACTGTGTCGTTGTGATGACCTGTATGGTGAAGGGACAGAAAAGAAGACGACGGAAGGAGCACGAAAGATCGGCACGCAGCAGATTTTGTGAGGGACAGTCAGCGACTTACAACCAGGCTCGGGCGCTCGGGCAAACGGCCCCGAACCGAGACTGGGCAACAAGTCACCGGCAACAAGGAAACCGCCGAACCAACTCAGAGTCTCCAAGGCAGAGGACCAGGAAGACCTCCGTTCGGGGAAAGCCCGAACGTCACCGACACAGCCGTCCGTCAATACAAGCTCTGCTTGGATTGAATTTGGAAACGAACAATAGAACCAACGACACCCGACACTCCCCTCTGAGCCTCCAACCATTATTCTCTCTATGGCCCCTCAAAACAAACGCGAACACTGATGTCAAAACAGCACCGCCTCCGCCTGAAGAATTCAGAACCCAACACTGCCGCTTCTGCTGTAATTTATTTCGCTTTTATCTGTTTGATTTTGTGCTTTGTGATTAGATTAGATGTTACAAAATTTTGAAATTAAATTTGGTCTCGTCTTGGTTTATTTTATCATTAAAATTTAACACGAATAAACGAATCTCATGACACTTGTGTACTTCAACGCATTAAGAACATTAATGACGAAGTAAAAAAAAATCTGAGCCAATTGCCAATTTGTATACATGAAACAAATAAATAATTATTTGGAGCACGACCGTATGAAAAAAAAAAAGATTGAGAAAACGAGGTTAGCGTGACGAACCAGTGGAAGTTTGACTGTGGGGTGTGTTCAGATAAGGACGGTTATGCTGGTGTCATTCAAATTTTATTTTGTTTTCAATTAAATATTTATATCAGCTAGTGAAACCTTGAAATTACAGAGAAGGTGCAACCGAGCTGGTGAACTTTCAACAACGTAAAACCCGAGACGTACGACAAAAAAAAAAAATACACCATCTTCCCGAGGGGAACCATGGGGTGATGCGGAGCATCGCGGATCGTAATTAATTTATTTCCTTCTTGACTGATTTCTTTTGGCCGGCCGGATTTGGGCTGCGGCGGACGCGAGCGGCCGAGAAACGCTAGCAGACGACAGCCGCAGAGTTGCGGGGAAAGCCCACCCCACTGGAAAGCCCTGGCGTGGCGCTGCGACCCGCGCGCCCAAAACTATCCTCCTTTCACTCCTCCGGGGGAACGCGCGCGCGCTACCGCTGCTTATATTCACACTTGAAGGAGAGGAGACCAGAGGAGGAGAGTTGCGTCATGCGCGCGCAGTGTGAGTCAGAAGCGAACGCACGCGCAGTGCACGCAGCTGGTAGAGAGAGAGAGCGGAGAGAGTAACGCGCAGCTGTTGGAGAGAGGGAAGGAGGAGAGTTGCGCATGCGTAGTGTGAGTGCGGACTACGACGCCGACGCCGACGCCGCGGGACATAGACCCGAGCAAGAGATGCTCCGCATCTAAAAAAGAGAAGAAAAAAGGGGACAACACAGACACAGGTCTCAACTCAGCTGAACATTTATTCCCCCAGCCTCGCTTATAACTTATAAGGACAACAAACCACGATCCCATGGCGCATGACGTCACACTGTCTAACACTCTCTCAACCACCCTTTCCACAACCACCACCGCAGTTCGTAAACAAGATCAATAAGCCAACTCCGACCCAGACTGAATCACTACCCCCAAACTTCAAACTTGACGCCGACACCAGGCCGGAAGCAACAACCGCTAGTAGTGTAATTTTGTATGTTTCTTCCTTCTTCGGGGTTCGAGCCTCTTACGTAATGGCGCGTGCTCCCCTCCCGGGGTCGATTGGCCCGAGGTGGTGGCGCGAACGTGAACGTTGTAACCTTTTACCTGTTTATATAGAGCTCCGCATATAACTCATTCCTCTACGAAGGTGCTTTGTATTATTTTAGCTGCTCTTGACAGCTTCGTTCGGAATATGTATTATTTTATTTACGCGCATTATGCCGTTGATGGCACGTCCCATCCCTTGTTGTCGACCTTTCGGGGTTGTACCGGGAATCGGCTATTGTGAACACGAGAGGTATGTTAAGGACTTGTACGTGCCTTTGTAGGGGTCGACGATTGGAATGTTTACAGAGTTGGTGGCGGAGGGCCGTTTTGTTTTGGATAGCGCCAACTGTGGTATACAGCGGTACAGACCTTACTATCGCAAGAAACTTCATTGTATTCGTGAGAAAAATCGCATTCGAGAGAAGGTTCAAAAACAATTTTCCCAATTGCGCGATGACACAAATTTGAAGGCCGGAGGAATAAATAATGCTGCATTTACACCGTTAAAATTTTGTACATTTAATGCACGCATAGCTTTCTGCCAGAATTAGTGAAATTTAACTGATATGAACATGTATTTAAAGCGAAATAAAAATGCCAAATTTCGTTTCTGGAGCGAATCTTACATAATGAAGCATTTTGCGTGCGAATTCTTAAGTCGCTTACATTTATATCATAAAGTTGAAACCTTTTGTGTCGAGTATTTATGCTTTGTTAACTTTTAACAAATTAATTAGCGTTCTACTATTTAAAGTGTTTTCTGCATTGCGCCCGGAAATTTCGTCGAAATGGAAAAGTTAAACTTTGCGATTTTTGTGCGGCAATTAAAAAAAATAATCATTCTCGTTTTTTTTTGTGTTACCCAGTGGGCTCTTGATGACCAGAAATTACAAGTCAGCAAAGACATGCTGCATTATTTTGTTTGAAAACAAAAATAAATGAGTGTAACCAGGTCGTGGTCGCATCAATTACCGCTGGGGCGTTTCTATCTTAACGACTAGCGGTTCACGAGCGATGCATGCCACAGGTGTCTGGACTTGGTCATATTAATGACCAGGCACCATGAAGCACTCTAAAATAACACGTGAACTTGCTTTTATCGCTGATGCGGCTGATATTGCCATTAAATACTGAACTTTACGGCGCGTCCGATCCTTATCGGTAGAGCCCCTGCATATCCGCAGATTATCCGCAGATATCCGCGGATATCCGCAGTAAACGGGCGGATGCGGATAAAAATTAGACAAATTTTGGAGGGTTGCGGATCGGATGCGGATGTCAGGGCTGCGGATCCGGATATCCGCGGATCCGGATCCAAATATTTGCCCGGTGGCATTCAGTTCGTCGACTGACGTTTCATCTACAGATCGTTTCGTCGACATGCAACGTTTGATCGAAATGCTTCGTGTTCGTCTCATCGAAAAACCTGAGACGTTTCGTCACACACAACCCTGCTTTTTTCGTAACAAACTTTTTGCGTCTCGCCTGGATTACACGGGGGGGGGGGGGTATGGTTCAGTTAAACTCCCCTGAGTGAATCGCGCGCTAGCTTTTAGCGGCTTAGTGAAGAAATGCGTTGTCAACAAAACGTCGCAGGGGCATGTGACCAGAAAACGTACAGTGTCGACGGACCGTGTGTCCATGAAAATTTTTCCACGAAACGTTTCAAAGAAACAAAAGGGATCCTAAGAAATAAACAGTAGTAGAGTAGTAAGCTGGGCGTGTGGGCGAGTTTAACCATGCTTATTCTAAAAAGATCTGATTCTCACTGAAGATCACTTCAGTTAGTGTGTCGCCTCTCGTGAAAAATGCTACCTATAGAAAAATCAAAGATTGTAGGGCATCAATCGTCCCGAGAAAGCTAGTACATTGGCAGGGAAAGAGCGGAAACCTTCTCCGTGCAAAGAAAACCTCAAACGTACAAGTCACAAGAAAGTAGAAGAAACGTCCTCCTCTCCGCAAAGAGTAGTGTGGTCATGATTCCAAAAGCAAAAGTGCATCGACATCAGTGGCGTACCAACTTGTTTTTAAGTGGGGAAAGCCCAGCCCCCCCCCTTCCCAGTGCAGTGCCGGGGGGGGGGGCGGCTCTCTGGTATCCCTCTGAGCGCCGCCGGCCAGTTTTTGCCCTGTCCAGTGGTGGCAGTTTCAGGGGGGGGGGGGCAAAACACATACCTTGCCCCTCCCGCTCTGACAGTGGGGCAAGCGCCCCCCTTACCCCCGGTTGGTACGCTCATGATCGACATCTTTTCTGTGCACTTCTTCTGGGCAGAGTGTCGCGGACTCCTAGGACGATCACATAACTGAGATAATTTTTCCTTCGATGCGCAGTGTCTCGGGAAGGCTGATCGCTTTTAATTATAAATACGATGAAACTGATAATGATAAAATGACATCCCCTTTCAATGGTGACCCGAAGATTTTTTTCTACAAAGATAAGCAAACAGCTTAAAAAGTGCCTTGTGCATTTTTATTCTTTCTTCATTCTCGCTTGATGTTATGATATACAATGAACGCCAGGATTGTGAGTCGGATCTGGTTTCACATTTTGCGTATGCGGTTCGGATACGGATACAAAGTATGCGGATGCGGATCGGATACGGATACAATACTGAAACGCTGGCAGCATGCGGGTTCGGATACAAAGTCTCCGGATGCGGATCGGATGCGGATCATCAAACTGTTATTCGCGCAGAGCTCTACTTCTCGGGGTGTTATACTTCGCTGGTGAGATGCTCATCGTGCTACTCCTTTCAGGCTAATACTCTAATATGAGTACTTGGCTGGACAAAAAAAATTGTTTGATTCGTCCTTCTAGGCACCGCTATGACTGAGTGATGTTACGGAATCTTGTGGCCCGGCCGATGGAGGGCGTGGTGTTAACGGAAGGTTAAGCCGGCGGTATATTATAGCATAGTAACGCATGCGTAGCTGGACTCCGTGGCGGAGCATAATTGAAGACGGTGCCGGAGGAAAACAAGTGTTTCTTGATGCAGACTTGCCAAAACAATAAGTGGCAGCACCCCCCCCCCTTCATCATGACAGAAAGGTTACATCCGCGCGCGCGCAAAGGCGATCGCATCCACCGACTCGCGGCGGCGATACGTGACACCGGGCGGCGTTCCCCTGCGCGGTGTAAACATAACAAACGGGCGTGGGCGATGGTAAACAAATACGAGAGTCATTCCTCGTGCGGTGACACAACGGCCTCCTCCCCACGGAAGAGCAAATACGGAGAACGAAGGGGGGGGGGGGGGACGCGAGCGACTCTTGGAAGGTTAGTTTGCCGGCGCTAGCAGATTCGCACGACATCGTACGAAACATGCTTGATGCATGTGTCTGCAGTCGTGTCCGCTCCTGGAACACATTGAAGATTTTCCGGGCATGGTTCCTGGAGAAAGCGGCACCAACGAAATTTTGAAAGCGCTGGTCGCAGTACGTTGGACAGTCAGCACGTTCCAAGTATTCGGGGAGGAGGAGCGACCGTGACGTCTCCCAAGCGGTTAACTTTAGAACTACACCAATGGGGACAAACAAATAAAATGACTCAGCGCTCGGGCCGACATAACCGAACGCGGCGTCAGCGTTCGGCCGCAGTTCGTGTTCAAGCCGGTGAGGGGGAGGAGTGGGTCTCTTTTGTTTCCACTTAGGCCTCGCATGAACAATGCAGCACGCACGGTCCCAGCTCAGGCACAAAAGCCGAAGTGGGTCAAGCTCGCATTCTCTGAGGATAGATCCGGGAACTTAACGTCGCTTCAACACCGATTGTTAGTATTTTTTTACATTAAACTGTGCCCCGCGCTCTATTATAGAAGATGACATGGACATGCCCATAAGGTCTCTGGGAATGTGCAACAGGCCTTGTGTTGAGTAAACACCGAGTATGGGGACAACAAACGGGCCAGAGCGCCCCGTATAGTTCTATCTCCTGCCCAATCGCTCATTGGTAAACCAGCCGTCTACACCCCAAGACCTCATCACCATACACCTCGACGGCAAGCCTGTACCCCAAGCGCAACACATCGAACTCCTAGGTCTCACCATTCAAAACAACGGTGCCAGCGACATCACCGTAACCACCCTCTCAAAACAAATCAATCAAATCACACACATCCTCGGTCGCATCTCCCGCCGCCACAGATGCCTTAAAGAGGACGACATGAGACGCGCCATCGAAGCTCTCATCTAGTCTCGTGTACTCTACCACATCCCCTACACCACTGCTCACGAACACCCAACTCAAACACCTCCAAACACAACTCCGCAAACCCTCCCGTCTCGCCCTCGGCGTCCCGCAGTACGCTCCCCTAGAGCAACTACAACGTATGGACCCTTTGAACACGCTCGAAGAGCGAGTCGACCTGCACCGACTGGGACAACAACAACGCCTGACCACGTCCCTGCAAGGTCGCTACATTCTCCGGACTCTCGGTTACAACACCTCGCACCTGCCTCCCATCGAGAACACCACTCCGCCCTGGGACACCATCCCCCAAATCACCATCCTCCCCATACCAAAGCACATGAATCCTGACAGAAACCCCGCACGCCGCCAGCACAGAGCCAAACTCATAACCCAAAAAATCAACACTCTTCAGGCCAACCACCACCTGATCTACTACACGGACGCCAGCTACGATAGCAGCAACAAACTCGGCCGCACTGCGTTTCACTGCCCCCAGACCAACGCCTCGCTCACTCAAACGTATACCCAAGCTCCTCAGCAGACCACCTGGAAGCACAGGCGATCTGCTCTGCCATCCACCATGCCATCGCCAACTCCGACGAAGGACACACTTCCATCGCAATTCTGAGTGACTCCCAGAAGCACTCCGTGCCTTTCAATACAATCAGCTCCCCAACCACATGTCACGCGAGCTCCGCGCCGCTTTCGACACCACTCCCACCCTTCACTTCTACATCCACTGGATTCCTGGCCACGCTCTGATCCCAGGCAACGAACAAGCACATTTGCTTTCCCGAGTCACGTCCGTTCCGGGACCTGTGTTCACCTGGCCTAAATCCTATGAGCCCCAACTACAACGTACCGAAAACCACCAACAACGCGCCGATATACTCCGACAACTCCGCGAAACCAGACTCACCCTCGTAACACCGCCACTCACTCTCTCCCGACAACATGCCACCACCCTACGTCGAGCTCAGACCTACACTCTACTCTCCCCACACTATACTCATCTCTTCCGAGGCGCTCAAGGGACAGCCAAATGTCCCTTCTGTTCTGGCTACCCCAACAACGAGCACACCTACTGGCACTGCCTCCATGCACAGTCATCCATCCGCTCTACACTTTCCACAATCCCTCCCAGGCTCCGACCCACCACGTGGTAAGGATGGCTGTCTCCAACGAATAATCAACTTGTTCCGCGCCATCTTGGACGCCCTTCTTCATCGCATCGCCACGATCGAAGAGGACCTGAAAGCACTGTACGATTCGGACCAGCTTTCTGTGATCTCTTTGTCCTAACCTCAACTCTTACTGACCTCCTCCTGATGCCCCTGACACTCCTGAACTAAGGGTCAATAAAGGTGTTTTCTCTCTCTCTCCCCACAAGCCACGAGCGCCATGAGCCAGGTGAAACTCAAACGACCACGCGACTACACCCACGTCAGCGGACACTCCAAGCTTCCCTGGCAAGCTGCTACTCGAACGATCCACCTGAAAGGCAAGCCACTTTGAAGAGAGAGCTCCGCGGCTCGCCGAATTTCTTGGAGTAAGACAGGCACCCACAACTCCACGACAGGTGACTTCAGTTTGTCGCTTCTTTTTAATCCGTTGTGAATTATACGAATAACTTGCGTCGTCCTCAGCGCGTGAGCCTTTCTCATGGCGTCATTTCCAAGACGATACTTTTGTGCGGACTATTCAGACAGGCATAAGCGGAAGATCAAAACCAACATAAAGTTTCCGTCCTGCTCAGCGACCTGGGTGTTGCCTCTGTCCGGAAAGTGCTGAATCCCGAGGTAGAAGTGCATGAAAACGACTTTTTTGTGCCAGAACTGCTTCCGTAGGCTTAGAGAAGACGTAAAAGCGTTAGAGAGCAGTCAGGATCACCGATTGACAGTTTTCAGACGGCAGAGCAGACCATGGAAGGCGATTATTGCGATATTCGGTGCCCCTCAGTTGTGTCGCTGCTAAGACCACGAAGCACTTTACGGAAACGAATGAGAAGGTCATATGCAAAGCGTAAGGAGGTGGAGATCACTTCAGCAGTCGTGACACAAATCCGATCTGGAAATCGCGCTGTGTACGACACTGGAGAAACCTCGCGAAACGGCTCCTGTCGTTTAATCGCAGTTGTCTCCCGACAAATGCGACAGCTGCATGAGCAAAGAACCTGCGCTCAGCTTACGGCAAGTGCGCTTCATTCCAGGAACGCTGCCAGGTGTTAACGTTTTTGCCACCGCCCCTGACTGTAAAATACATGCAAGGCTTCATCCCCGAGCGCAACAAAGTATGTCATTCACAAGGCGAAGAAGCTCGCTGACGCGGAGGCGTGTGGACTGCACTGAGCCCTGCAGTAAGTGCAAGGTTGCTGAAGAGGATGTTGCTTCAGTGCTTGCATTCTACAATACGGACCAGCTGGATTGCTCAAGCCAAAGCCCCAATAAGAAATATGTTGTGCGCCGGAAAATCGAGGGACAGACCCAGTGGGTTTTTAAACGCTTCATGACCCGGTTCCTGCGTGAAGCATACGGAGTCTGCAAACCTTGCCACCCCAGCTCTGCGATTGGCCCCACAAAGTTTATATTCTTTGTGACTTCAGTGGGTCAAGATGCTTGCCACAACGGGAGGCGTGTGTTTGTACCTACTGTGTCAACTTCCAGCTATGTCTCGTGGGACTGCAAACAAGGACAGGGGATTCACTTTCTGCGGAAGATGTGCAGGCTTTCTGTGTATGTCCGCAGCCTACTTCCCTGTGCTTTCTCGGCAAGGGCGACCACCGCCCAAGATCGGAAGAATTGACGTTGGAAAAATTCGATAGTGGACATGATGGGGAGGTAGTCCTCGCCACAAGGGAATCGAGGGAGTTAATTAAGAAAACGCTTACGGCCGCAGCGTTTCTCAAGGGCTCCAAAAGACTGCGATAAAGTGGATCCCTCACAACGACCGTACGACGCGTGCAAGCAAAGGAAACAGATGACAAGAAGCAGTCTTGTAAAAGGGGTGCCATTGTTTTCCACTTTGACTTTGCCGAGAATTGGACCGTGGTGCTTGCGAACGAGGTAGTAGCGTACCATTGGCAGAAGAAACAAATCAGCATCTTTACGTGCGTTGTAACGTCAAGGAAGTCGACGTGAAGCTACGCCGCTATTTGCGACGATCTAACTCATGAATCGGTGCATGCATGCTCGGCCGTGTCAAAAAGTTGAGGCACAATCTGGAGGACAACGCACCAATCCATTCTCAGCCTCAACTGCGCTAGCGATGGGAGCGGCCGCCCATTCTAAGAACCGGTACCAACTTCACAGGTTTCAGTGCAGTGAGCTCCACGACAAACGAAGTGGATCTTTTCGCCAACAGGGAACGGCAAGAATGCATGCGAGGGGTATGAGGGTTCTTGAAACACGAAGCCACCCTTCAAAATTTGAGGCGCCTGTCACTGACGTTATACAAGGTGAGAGGTTTGTAGTGGGCACTGGAAGGAAAAATGAAAAAAAGAAAACGTCTCCTTGCTCTACATTGCGGATGGCGAGCTTACAGGCATTTCGAAAACGAAAAATACAGAGTGGAAGGACGCCAAGAGGGTGCCTGAATCCAGTCGCTTCACATGTGGAAATATGAAAAATCAGATCAGAGAATTCCTTGTACGTGGTACGCAGCGCGGACTCTGAGTGGAAGAATCTCTGAGTCCCCTGAACGTGTTCTAGTTAGATTGCTTGTGTCGCCAAATCCGCTGCGCCCGATAATATATTAGGGACTCCTCTCGTCGAATTACCCGAGACCGACCAGGCGTACAACAGTTTCAACCTTTGCCCTTCAATATAAACAAGACCCCGCGGGACAAACGGTTGGAAGACCTTCCTGCGCCTGGTTTGATATCGCGTTTCCGACCACGCTATTTTGCCCTGCACGAAATGCGACCTATGTGAACACAAAGTCAGCTCTGGGCTTGAGCCGAGATTCGATCTGCGTAAAAGCGGATCGAGCCCGGGAAAAGCGACGGTGGTGGGCAAGGTCCGTGCTGGGGAAGCCTTCGCAAGATGTGCGCGTGTGTGTGATCGTGTGTCTGGCCTCATCGAGTTGCCCACTAGCCCACCATAAAATTCACCGGTACCACCCCCTTCGGACAATGCAACGGAAAAGGCCGTAACTGCCGGAGAGTGACAGATTAGACACTCCCTCCACCCGCTAGCTCCTCAGTATTGCAATCTGGCTGGTAGTAATTCAGGATTTTAGGAGTTCAGCTTTCAATTGTCTACTATTAATTGTTTTTTTTCTGTGTATTCGCTAGGTATTTTTGCATTTTTGCCGCCCGCGCACCGGCAGGGTGCAGTGCTAAGACTATTTTTGCCACGTTTCGGTACTTGTGAACTCCATTACATTATTTATGTTTCTGTTTAAATCATCGTTTTAATTCAAACTCCCGTTTTTTATTTTTAAACTTCTGTTACGTTCTCTTTTTTGACAAGAACTCACTCGCGGGGTGGTGGGACGTCTGGTCAGCGGATTTTTCTTTCTTTTCTTTTTAAGTGAGTGCACGAACCTGAGCGCGCGTGACGGATTACGGTATCTGGTGGCGGCGTTGACCGATCTCACCAACAGCATTCTAATTGAAAATAAACATCTGCAGGCTTTTCCACTCTCTGACCCTCGAAGACATTTCATAAAATTATTTCCCAGACTCGATAACTCTCTTGCCGGCCTCGACCCAGTCACAGATCATGACTTTCTGATAGCGGATGAGGCGTCGCAAGAGATCCTGTTGGAGCGACTTGAGTAGCACCCGAGCGCACACTTGGTTGTTGCCTCCGACGCTGAACCGCTGGCGCAGCCTAAATGGCCCTCTAACTCGCACCTGATTATCATCATTCATCCATTGTTTTTCGAGACATCACCTGTTATCGTTCCGCCCTAGCCACGCCATTATCGGTTGGGGCAGAAGTCGCCATGATCGCTCCGTTCCAAACAATGCCCAGAGAAATTATCGCCAAATCCATTTTGTCGGGACATTTTCGAGCGGTGCCCAGAAATATAGAATGAATATCATTTTGTCAGCGAGCTTTCGTTAATAATAAAGTACTGACTTGGAATGGTAGCACAATGAACATCTATACAGCCATAGTAAACACCTTGAGAAGGATCGGACGCGTCGCAACGTTCAGTTTGATCACTGGCAATACGCCACATCACCTGATGAAACCAAGGTCACGTGCTATTTTCATAGTGTCATAGCCATGGCACCTGGGCATTTGTAGGACCAAGTACGAGATACTGTGGCAGTGCGTCGTCTGTACCACTTAGCCGTTAAGAAAGAAATGACCTAGCGTTAATTGACGCGACCACGACCTGGTCACACACGTAATTAATAATCAAACATGTGTAGTAATCTAATTCGTTTGTAATTACCTGATCATCAAGTACCCATTGGTAAAATTTGGAAAGAAAATCAGAGATTGATTATTTTTTAATTGCCGCAACAAATATCCCAAAATTCTGATTTCTTGATTTTGACAAAATTCCGGGCGCAATGCAAAACCACTTCAACAGTAGGACGCAAATTAATTTGTTAAAAGTTCACAAAGCATGAAACACTCAAACAAAAAGTTTCAGCTTTAGAATATCAATTCAAAGCGACTGAACAATTCGCCGAAAAATGCCTCATTATGTACGATTTGCTAGAAGCCAAGTTTGGCATTTTATTTCAGCTTGAAATACATGCTCACATTAATAACTCTAATTCTGACAGAAAGTATGAGTGAATTGTAACGTAAAATGGTTAACGGCGTAGAAGGTTGCATCCTTTATTCCTTCGGCCTATCAAAGCTACGTCATCGTGCAGTTGGGAAAATCGTTTTTTCAACCTTTCTGAATGAATGATTTTTCTCACGAATACAAGGAAGTATACTTGATAATAGGGTCTGTCCCACTGTGTGGACGGATTTCGCTACATCATATAAATATTTTATTGAAAACAAAAAAGAAGCATTACACCATGACCGTCTCTACCCGAACACACCTGCACTAACTTTCTAGATATATTACCAATTTTAGAAAGCGCTAATATTGCGCGTGATATATTATACATTGTGTAAGGTGCAAGACCTATCTTGCGATATCGACGACCGTGCACTCATGTCAAGGGTCGAGCATGTCAGTTACATGTATATTTAAAAATTGTGCAGACTTTATCAACGTGATACTTTCTCTGCTCTCCTGACATTCGTTAAACGCTAGTAAGTATTAAATTAAAAACTTACATGTGTCCGACTCGTGAACGAATGCTGCGTACCAGTGAACATGTTGGCGTCGTCTTCCACCATGCCCAAGTTTTTGAAGTGCACGCAGAACAACGAATGCGTAACCTTCAGGCAATATTGCAAAACAATTAGGGGTAATTTATTTGAATACCTACAACGCCTAAAACAGTGGATGTACAGTCAGGGGAGGGGGGGACACACAAAAAACAGTAAACATGATCAAAAAGTTAAATAGATATGAAACGTCATTATGTATCCAGGGAAAAAACAAATTCAAATTCAGAGACACTTGAATATAAGATTTAAACAAACAAGTGGAGTTGGACCAAAACAACTCAGGCATTAAAATTTCTACAGCCCCATTAGGTAATTTATTCTAGACATCAATTGATCACGTAAAAGAACAGTTATTTAAAAGCATCAGTTCTACATTTATATGAATGATTTTTATTAAATTATCTTTTCTGAGAGACGCGTAGCAGGCTTGCTGCTCAAATAAACGCTATCTAAAAGAATTTAAAAATTTGTATTTTTATTCACACCAACAATAATGAAAGTTCAGAAACAAAATGGATAGCACCAGTATTAAAATTTCGTCAACAGTGTTGAAAAAGATCTCGCGAAAACATTGTGAACACGATTAAATTATATTAGATCATATATAAAAAAACACCATGCAAGGACTCTGCAAGTCATTCTAACATGGGCAAGATAGAGAAAGTAAACCATCGTAGCAACTTCAGATACTCAAATTAGCGGTATTTAGTGGGACAGCTTATATTGCTTAACATGGTAAACTTTAAGAGTCATCCGTCGCTTGAAGAGCTGTGCACAATTTAGGGCTTTGCTAAATAATTGTGAAGGATCTGACACCTCTTGTTAACTACGAAACAGATTTTGCCTGGATACCCTAGCTTTATATAAAGAATGAAAGATCCAGTTTTGCCACCTCTAACTCGCACATCGTTTTGCTCAGTGACGATGGAGGCGGTCCGTAAGTTCTTCTGACCAATTGGGAACGATAACTCATCCGCCGAGACTCATGACCACTGTAGCGGGCGTAGCACAAACAACATGGTAGAAAGGAAAAAGTCTCACCCGGGTCCGGCCACGCCTGTCTCCGGCATCTGTCCCCCCCCTCCCCCACGGCTGCTGGTGGTTGCTCGCAGTGTAGATATAGCTGACGGCTTTGTGGACCCAGGATAGATTCTGGCCACTGTAACTCCGCATAATAAAAGCTTTGTCGATGATAACAGGTTTTTGACGTACATTTATATTTATGTTGGAACGACAAGATTTATAAAAAAGGTTACCTTTATCGAGCAGGTATTCGCACAACTTGCTATCTTTCTACAAGACCCCCACCGACGTCATGCCGCGCGTGCTTCTTCGCGTGGCTGCCGCCTCGCGGCTGTAGGTCGGGGAATATTCTAACTTTTGGCTCACATTGCGCGGTACGGAATTGCAACGCTCCGATGAAAAAGGTGCGTTTTCTGCTCATTTGTGACGAGGTGAACAATGTCAAAAAGTAGAAGATGCCAATTCTTTAAACGTTAAAATCGTTGCACAGTCTTTAACATATAGAGATTTCATGTATGCATCAGTAGATGTTTGTGCAAATGAGAACATTTTCGAAGTCGAGGTGCGACTCTTCGTGCGTGAAAGGCTGACATTGTAATAAATGTAAACTTGATCTTTTAATATGATTAGTGCGAAATATGTGTGGTTTATTGTGACGGCTTAAAGAGTATAGCCTCAATTATTATTTTCTTAAGGTCATGAGTGGGAGTTACCGTGAGTTTCTAAAATGTTTAGGAACCCACGCTCGATATTGCAGCTTACGTGGCAGAGTCGGTAACCCACTCGGCTGCCTGCCCAAGGGGGCAGGTCACACCTCGCCGGCTTAATTGCTTCTTTTCCTATCTTTGTTCTTCTGGAAAGTTACAGCTTTCCGGCTTACATCGTGTATTTTGGAATACGAAATTTCTTCGAACATAGAGCGTGCACAAAAGCACCAGTAGGGCGCTGTTCTCGGACACTCGTTTTCAACTGAACAGTGCTTTTATATAAATATTAAAACCTCCAATTCTCCGTGTTTCCCAGCAGGCGTAGACCCTTACCGTGTGTTTCAAGCATTTTGGGTAAAGCGACAGTATGGTGTCTGGACCGCGTCTCCTACTTCTGTGTTTACATCCTAACCCGCCCATACATCAAAAAGAAATGACGTCACAAACGCCGGGGTGCCATGCTGTCGGGTGTTACGATCCTGGCGGTTGGTCGTAGAATTGCTAGTGAAAAGCAGGAGCGAGATACGAGTGTCGCTTTCGTCGCGGGCTTCCCAACTTCTGCTGCCGAAGCTTCCGTATACTTACCAAACCGGAGAGTGACCTATAGCAGAACAGGCGTCTGCAACAGCCACGACCGCTGCTGGCGCATTGCCAGGATCGCGACCGGCGAGAGCATTTGCTTCCATGACGTCATCAGGCGGAAATCGAGGGACCACTTTCTTAGACGCGCTAAACACATTGGTCAGACAGGCGTTCCAGTCGCCATAGACATATCGTAGAGCACTCAGCTTGCCGAAGCAATGATTCTGCCAAGCATGTCTTCATGTACTTGGCCCGACTGAAATGAGAACGACTGAGCGCGTGGTATATTTGATACATGCTGCACCGCCTGGAGGCCCCTGGGAACTCATAACACTGCGGAGCGGAGGAGGTTGTGGGATCTGTCTTACGTGGGAAGCAGAGGCGTTTATACAAAGAGTTTAGTCATTCATTGGGAAGTGTCGGAAGCAAAGATGGAGGACGCCAGTGGCCGAAAGCGGGCCGGCTGTGTTCCAGGGCGTCTTTACAAATTCGAATGTGGCCAACCAGAAGTTGAAAATAATACCCTGGCGCTCATCGCAAGAAATGAAATTAAAAGTGCGTCGGAGTAACTCTCGGTGACTGAAACTATGGTGCACGTGATGTTTCAATCACGGTCATCCAAAATCATGGTGGAAGAGCGTGACTAGCGGAACGATCGACATAATCCGCACGCCAGGCGCCAAGGGCCGGGAATCGGCCGTCCGAGCAGTCACACTCTGTCCGAGCAAAACAGTTTTCGAGCAGCACATTTCTTTCTTACATTTTTATGCATGATCATAACCGAAACATCACGTGCACCATATTTTCAGCCATGAAGAGTGACTACATTTAACCCTGCCCTTATTAAAACTGTTTCTCGCGACCACGGCTAGGGGATTCTTTTCGGCCACTTCGGCTTCTGGTCGGCCAAGTGAGGATGCCAAGCCCACTATCTGCGCCTGGTGCACGCCCTGGCTCTGCGCGCTCCTCTCATTGACCAAACTTTTTCTATGCACAGCTCTGGTGCTAAGCACGCCCTTCGCAGCCTTCTTCCCCATACCGCAGTTTTATGAGCCTCCAGGAGCCTTTACGATGCGCGCTCAGTTGTTCATTTCATTTGGGCCCAATATTACCTTAAGAAACATTGAGGACTGATCGACAAACTTACCTGCTGTGCCTTGCGAGTGAAATGTATGACTTCCTGGGGAAGACACTGCGATGTCTAGTCTGAAAATCAGTGTATGCTGAGTCATACATAAAATGACTTAAACCTATTAAAATCGTTTTATCATAAAACGCTTTAATATATGTTTAAGATCATTTTCAAATTCAAATTTTTGCATAAGTCGCACATAGTTACGGAGCGCTACGAAGGGCATGCGCAACTTTAGCTACAAAGTAGTTAAAGTTGGTGAACCTATTCCGCCAGGCATCGGAACCTCTTTGGTACGAGGCAGATCAGGTCATCGTTCCTCCTTGGTCGTAGATGTCGATACTTCCTGAATCTTGCGCAGTTAATGTTTACACTGATAACAAAACAAAAAACTCATATAATAGCGAAAATAATTCCTTTAGAAGGGGTACAAAGGGTACAGCCCGCTTGCACCTTTGCATTTAATTGCATATAATCGAACCGATTAAAACTATAGGGAAAAACCTCGTCATATAAACATACAATTTTGGTTATTCAAAGATGATCTCAGTGTTCTTTCCATGCTTCAGTTGGTGTCCTAAGTTATGTGTGGGCTAAATTATGTAACCCTGGATACGCTCAAATGGTTTCTTACACTTAAAGGGGCCTTGCAACAACTTTTTGACTGGTTTTTAATTTGTACCAAACCTGAGCGCACTGGAAGTAGTAACTTAATGAAACTTTTCTTTTCTCAAATTTCGCGTTATTTTAGAAGTTATAGGCAAATTAGAATTACAAAAACAAGCAAGAGATACCCTCCTTAATGACGTCCTTGGTTGCTTGAGTGGCCGTGAACTAGAGGAGGGGTAGTGAGCTCACCAAGCGTTCACGGCTGCCGCACTCAGTGTCGACGGCTCGAGAGGGCGCCACTAAAGCATATGTTGGATAGGCTGTATGAAGCGGGCGGCCAGGGCGGCTCGCATTGCATTTGCTGCGCGATTAAAGACTATTTCGGCATAACACTTCATTGGCCTCAAACGACAGTAAACACGGGGTAAAGATCAGTTCAGAAAGGGAGCCACTTCGCGCTGCCATACCGCCAAATGGCCCCGTTTTTTCCGCTGCTTGGCTGCGGGTATGTCGACGGGTCATTTCTTGCTTCCGTACTTCAAAAACTGCATTTGTTTCTTTTCTGATCTAAAATAGTGAACAAAAACGACTTTCATGCATAATTGAAACGATTCGCGACACTTATATTTTGTATCTCCACTAAAAAAAGAGCTTTTAGCGGCTCTGGACCTTTAGTAAGGTCACGACCTAAGACGTCACATATCGCGCGCGTTCGGCAACGCGGGTCACCCTCGTAGGTGGAGGAGGTTTCTGCGTCGTCCGGTTAAAATATGACGCACTGATATTTAGTTACTCTCTCCAAAGCCCGCTGGCTTGCCTGAATCCCAAGAGACTTGAAAACCGCAAAAAAGGTAGAGGCTTAAATATGATTGCAGGGCCGCTTTAATAAGCTATTAATGATGGAAATTAGACAACTCGTTTGTTTGGGCTATAAACACGAAGTAAATAGTCGTTATATCGGTACGATGATGCCGTCAGCAGCATAGAGGACAGGACTAGCGATGACAGAGATATAAAGTGATTCATTGAGGCCGAGCCAGCTCTTGAGACCTCGTGCAAGGTGATCTTTCGCGCCACTGCCCCGTCGTCGTCTGCACCTTGCTCACAATACCACCAATGTTTAATTCTATATGTACAATATTTAGAGCCATAGCGATCTGGTTTATAAACATATAAAACAAAGGAAAAGTTAAAAAGATAATTGACAGTGATTTTTATCTCCAAAGTTCCATGATGCATGAAATGCAGTATTTAAGGTGCGATCAGTAAAATTATTTAGAAGACATTAAACGTTGTTTGTTTTTTATGGAAGGGAAGAAGACCATTTATTCTTATCAATTTGTCCGGTATATTGGGGGAAACTGAGTGCTTGAGCAAGTAGCGCCAAGTTCCCCGCTAAACGTTGCTGGAAAACCAAATTGGTGTATACGTCTTGTGACGTGCAATTTCCTGCTAGATTTAGTCGGAAAATGGTGTTAATGTTTCACATGTCATCCGGTCACGTGCGCTTCAAACTCCCAGCTACACTTTGCGGAGGAGGTCACGTAACATCGATTTCCCCACCAAATTTTGCGGGAAAACTGGATTTGTGTTTTGGCTGTAAAAGCACCAAGAATTCTACTTACTGCGGTACATGTGTTTTGATCGTTCTAAAGACGCTCTCAAAACACTAGATCTAATGTTCTAAGTCTGCTTTCGTTTATGTAAGACAGTTTTCGAGGCTTTTCTAAAGTGATAAGATTAACTGATACATTGTTCTCCACTAACTTCTTCGCCTAGTTTTTTATTTCTTTTTATTCAACCAGTGATGGGTTTTGCCAAAAACAAGGCAAAGCTTGACAAGGGTATGCCGTTAGAGTGAAGACGTTTTGACCATTAAGTCTGCAGTTCCTTTCAATCAAAGTAAATCTCTATCGTCCTTCCACGGTCATGCATATAAGATGGATTTATTATATTGCATAGATCTCTATGTTCCGTCAAAGGTCAGCTTGAACGTACAAACGTTTTATTAATCTTGTATATACAATGTGCATTTTTTTTTAGAATTTTATTAACATTTCATAAATTCTGTTTAAAATCACCTAAACATTTCAATTTGCCTCAATATTCTAACGCTTGCATGTAGTACGGGATATGGATGTCGGTATTTTAATCATTGCAAGGTAGGCCTTGTAGTTTATGAAACAAAATATATATCTTTTAATGTCAGAACTTTTTTTAGAAAGAAATTCTAAAAGTGAAAAACAATTGTATTTAGATCCAGAAATAATCACGCGAACACAAAATATAATCTCAAATGGAAGCAGCTAGATTGAAAGAATAAGCAAAGAAGAAAACACAATTGATGCAATTGTGTTCGGAAGTTTAGAAAAGAGGCATCACGTTAAAATGCTTAATTCAAAGAGTCGCTTCTCTTTCTTACAAATGTGAAGGTTGTTGATTGGCACGCTTTGTTTGACTCATATGGCAAATACTTATTGTAATTTCATATTGGTCATCACGACTGTAACTAATCAAACAAAAATAAACATTTTCAAATTATTATGCTATTTCGCAAGTGTTTCCTACGAGACTCATGTTAGAGCTATTACTTTTACTTTAATGTCATGAAACAACATTATTTGTGGCTTCAGTCTATTACCGTATGTCCGTATTTACTTTCAGCTGTTGAGCATTGCTTTATTATATGATCTACGAAACCTAAGCCAACGTGAACCAAACCGCGATATCCAATGAATGAAATTCTGCATCATTTTCGTTTCCGTAACCAGTTATGCACTGCAATCCTACCTGCTCTACTAAGCTTTATATTTGACCGTATTCTAACTATTGGCTTAGCAAAAAAAATTGGAGGACGCTTCAGCTTTGCCTTTAAAGGGTGGAACGCGATAGCTAAACATATAAGCTCTCGCTCGTTTCCAAACCGTGCAAGCGTCTCTGCGTATCCTTTGCAATAAAAAGGAAAAGTATCTGCGCCACTTTAGCCAGTCTGGCTCGCAACCGAAGGGTCGTGGGTTCGAATCCACCTTAAAATCTTCCAATTTTTTTTTCATTAAATCAAATGAATTATTTTATAAAGTGAAATCCTGTTGAGACATGCGGCGACCATTAGTTCGTATTACATTTCATGTTTTCCTCACTTTCATTCCACGCGTGATGTCACATTCCACGTGAGCGTTTTGGGTCGTTTGAAATTCCCGCGCGAGGTCATGTGGTTGTGAGCATCATGACCCTATCGACCAATCAGGACTTTCTCTGTCACGACGCCACCGACGCCGACGCCGGCTTTTCTACGACACGAGCTCCTTAACGCTGTCGCGTTCAGAAATCAGTGTGCACTTATTGTATTTGGTGAAGAGTAATATTTTATTGATATTATTGAAATATGTCTTGAATATTCAGGGGCGCCGGACCCAGTCAGGGTTGCTATGCCAATCGAGCAAACAAAGTTATTGTTAAAAGTTAGACTCCAGTTTAACTTTTACTTCTTTACGAGTCGTTCATCTGGATGTAATACTTCTATTTATTTACTTTATTAGTTTTTGGCACTACAGAAATTGGGATGGATAAGATCTCAATTATTAGCTAGTTTTCCGACCTGCAGTCTCTTAACAAAAAGTGTAGCACTTTTGTTCCGTTTGGGAGTGCTTATGTTTGTGATTTATGGCTTTGTTTTACGGTAAGGTAGTGCGCTATTTATGTGAAAACAATTATTTTTAAAATCGCATATTTTTTAAATATGATATATAAACCTAGGAAGCAAAATGAACAGAGAAGGGAAGTTTACTAGATGGCAAAAACAAAAACCTGATCGTGTAGTATTTAGGTCATACAATCAAACAATGAAAATGCTTAAGTTTGCTCTGTTGCAAACGTTTGTGGTCAGTGGCAGCATGAGAGACATATAATAGTATTTAGAGTAATAGAGCATGGGCGCAACTCTCAGATGTAACCACATATTCATGATTAATCCTACTTCGGTAAAAATCGTTATAAGAGAATGTGGAACATTAAGAAACAATTTCCAGGTGATGTGTACATACCCAGTAAGCAAGATTACAATATCATCGTCTTTAAACTCTTGCTTGTTTTTCATAAATATTTCTAGACTGTCTAGGGTGCTTATCAGTATAATATTTTCATTGTCTCTCGGCTTCTTAACGAATGCGTCTTTTCCTTGCTGAAATTGGTGTTACAACGCATTAGATCACTTTGGCTTTATGTTTTAGGGGTAAGCATAATAGATTGCACAGGGCTGATAGTACATCTGCTATCATTCTAATAATCGTAAAATTATAGTACAGCTCGTGTAACAGACAAAACCTTGACTGCACATCTTTGCACAATGCCGAATGTCGAATATCAAACTATTTTCCACTTATAACTTTCGTTGAAATGAAATGGAAACAGTTAGCTTCACCTCTATTTTAAGGTATATAAAAAGTTTGAATTGTACTCTTTTTGTACATTGTTTAATGGCTACAAGCAAACTGCCTTCTGTACCTTATATTGTATCACCTCCAATTATTGTTTGTTATATTATTATAGTTAGCACATATAATAATTTCGGAGCCTTCCTATATGGTGCTGAAGTTAAATATTCTTCTTTAAACGACACGTTTACTAACCTAGTTGCTGCTCGATTTATAGCACTTGCGTGGAAACGCTAAATTTTGTGTTAATTTTAAGTATTTCTGTTATGAACTTTGATTAAGCAGTGAACATAAACCTATCCTAATAATTGCCACCATAACTTTGTCGTTTCAATATTATGGTACACAATTTGGCTTTCTTAGATAATTTCATTTCATTTTCATTTCATTTCATTTATTGTTCTCTCTCAGGGCCCGAAGGCATTACAGAGAGGAGTGGGGTTTTTTCTAAACGGAAACATATGAGTATGACGATAGATAAGGCAAGACATAAAACAAAAAGTTATTGAACATAAAAAAGCTTAGTAATGGCAATTTTAAAATCAGTAGCATCAGTTATCGAGACTATGGGTGCAGGAAGGCGATTCCAATCTATAGATGTCTGAGGGAGAAAGGAGGCATTGAAAGATGAGGTGTTACACTGGGGGACGCCCACTTTTAGATGGTGATTAGTTCGTAGCGAAATGTAAGATGGTTCTAAGAATGATGTTTGACGAAGTGTTGGATTAGAGTGACAAAATTGCTTATATAATTGTTTTAGTAACAATGTTTAATTTTCGTTATGAGGTGTTTGATATTCGACTAGTTCATCAATAACAAACTGAGAAGCTGAGCGCATTAGATTCATAAACTACGCTAACACCTAAGCAGAATTCGACAAAAAGAAAAACGCTAAAAATTGATTAAAGAAACACATGAGCCATTGAGCTATTTAATACAAGTAATATATTAAAAGGACAGGGTTTGTATGGGCATAGAAAATAAAGTAATAAACAACTTACAGAATACGTCGTGATTTTCGTAATCACAAGCTGCACATCAAGCCAAGATTCCAGTGTTTTAAATTTCAGATTCACCTGAAAGAATGAGGGACACACATCCTTCAACAATTGCTTTGGTTAATCTTTTACAATGTCTAACACCTAGCTTGTTAAGTCTGAATGCGCAATAAAAACAAAAACAAAAATGCCTATGCAATATTGAATGTTAGTAGAATGTTATCTCATTTTTATTCAAATAAGGCAGCTGCATATGATACGTATTGTATGCAATAAGCTAGTTTTATCACTCAGATGTATATTTTAAGTTGAACATTAGAATATGCTACTTATGAACTTATTAATAATCTTGTATTCAACCTCAAGGTTTGACAGAAATCTTTCTGGCTGGGTGAAGGCTAGGAATCAAAGAAACCTTAAATTAAGCGCTAGTTTGTACGGGTATGAATGCTTCTAAATCACCTTGATGTGAAAACTGGAATTCTTAATATTTAGCGGTTTGTTTGGAAGTATTTTCTAAGTTTTATATTTTTATGTAATAGAGCCCATATGACTGACGCAATCGCAGCATGGGGAACTAAATATTTTTGCACCCCATTGTAATAAGTAATAATTTTTACGTTGCCGTAGGGCAACGTAAATATTGTATTAAGCTATTATGCTTGCTTCATGCCATTATGCTTCATGCTATTATGAACACCAACAAACTCTTCATACCACCGCAAAGCGTCTAGCTGATACGTAAAGGGTTGAATGACACCGCATGTTTGTCAGACGGGAGCGCAGTGGTGACTGAGCACTGTAAACTGCAATTATTTGGCCCAAACAATACTGTAGGAATTAGCACTTACGAAAGCAGCGAATACGGCGTAATATCTGGCGATTCCAGAGGCTTTCTTCCATTTCCCGTAAGCGCCGAGTCTATGAGTAGGTGGACCTCAGGCCTAATTGTGGCCAATATTCCTAAAAACAAACAAACACACATAATTTTATGAAAGAGTGGATGATCACTTTTTGCTATCTATAGGCGCGTTTCCACAAGCTTGGGTTATTTTAGAGAACATAATTGCAACAAGTGTTTTTGTAAAAGAAGTGCCACCAAAAAGCGTAATAATGTTCATGTGATGTTAACTCATAATGATAATTGCACGGTACATTCCAAATTTATTCTGTACAGATATTCATCTCTCTACTGAGAGTTCCTCTATTGCTTTGGAAGACGGTTTGTTGAGCGAAAGTTGACTTCCAGGGGATACTCGAAGTTTTTATTCGGGTGTAATAAGTGTAGCTTATTTTATTTACTACTAACCTACACATATTCATAAACCCATAAAATATTAACCATAGGTACATGCCTTTGCAGCACAAGGTTTGAATTCGTTTGTAATAAAATCAATCTTATTTTCATAATTCGTACATTCAACGCCATCCAGAACGTGATGTCATGTCTGGCACTAAGATATTTGAATATTTCACACAGACATACCAGGTAGCACGTCAGAGAAACGCCTATCTTGGCACAAGCTTGGCCATATTCGGCGGTCTAACATGGATTGTTTTGCTGGAAGAAGTTAGTTACTGTCGGAATATATTTGTTGTGTGTTTATGGCTTTTCCATGGCTCTCCAGATAAAAGCAAAGGTTCCAGACTTCAGTAAAACAATGCCACGTATGTACCGAAGAGCCCCCAGTGAAGCCTAAATATGGTGCTGTGGCAATATGTGCCCAAAGTTGTCGCACGAAAACCGGACAGCCCGAAGTTACTTATCTCTGGCACTTGCGATTTAAGCCCAAAGTTGCCAGATGGCAGCCGAGTTAGTAGCAGTTTGGCCTAACTTTTGCACAAATTTGGCGAGCTAGGCATTTGGTCAGAGAAGGTTAAGTTTGGCTTTACACTGGCTTCTTCGGCATGTTTTAGACCCTAAACTTGCAGACAAAAATCAAATTTTGAGCCGAAGATCTCTATTACCTGGGATTAGTAGGAACATTGTCTATTGAAAACTTTTCACACAAAAAGTGAAAACATCAGTTTATTAAAATGTCTGCAGATCGACGTTAGTCGGAAACTTAGTCTAATACAAAGTTAACAAAAAAAGCTATAATAAAGTGACCTTTTTATTTTGTCATTTTTTTTATATTTGACGTGCTTGCAAAAATTATGAATTTGAAAATCAGTTAAGCTCTGAGTTTAATCTTTTTGGGCTTTTGCAAGCTATTACATTGGTGTCTGTTACAAGTACGAGATCTACACTTGGAACCTTATTCTGATACTCGAGAAAATTATTTCTTGAAAATCCTGCGCATGAAACCAGCGACGCTTACCTGTCCGGGCTCGTTCCATTGCTGTGAAATCAGAGGGTTTTGAAGCATTGGTTGAAACAAAATATTTATTTGATGATAATGGATCCATGTCATGCTCTAAAGGTTATAAAATAAACACGTTAGACGACGTATTATGCCCTCCTTCATTGTAAAGCAATACAGCTTGATAATTGAATGTTGCTCCGTTTTCAGTTCTTTCAAACTGAATGTCAGTGTAATACACGTTATCCAGTTCTTTGCCACTAGTATGTATGACTACTGGCGCTGACCTGTGAAATCAGATAATCTTTAGAAGTATTTTTGTTAAAATTAGCTTTGTGGATATCTTGAACCAACCTTTCGTTGTTGATGTGTACAGTGAAATGTTCACAAAGAAACAAGGTACCACCAGTTTGTTTTGTTTCTCTAATTAAATACATTCCGTCAAAAATACTAGTCACGTGAATAGTACTTATTTGGAACTGCATTTGGAACTGTGCTGTGTAAGCAAAATGTAAAAAAGCGCTGTTGTCGTGTTCGCGTTGAACATTGAGCCGTAAACAAAATATATCCTCCAGAATTCTGACATCTCTGTCATGAATGTGGCTCGATACATTTGTGAACCTCATGATCGTAGCATATCTAGCAGAATTAAAGTTTTGTAATTGAATTTGTAATTGTCATCAATCGGTAAAATCGTTATTTTTATTTGACGGTGGCGCAGGTTCACATTTTATAAATTTCGAAGCAGAACACTATTAGTGCGCGAGATAATCCGCAATCTTGGTCAAAAGAAAATGTTCTAAACTTCCATTGAACAACCGAGAATGCTGTCGCGATCCAGGAATAGGTCTCTGGATTCGGCGTACCTCCTGGAGGTTTCAAGTCTACTTCAAAAATTTGATGCGCGCAAGTTTCCTGCAGAATTTCGTTCAGTGGTATCCATCGGTGATATTCTCAGGCGATCGCCAAGCATTCCCTCCTAAAAAGAGTAGTTCTTTAAGTGTTTTGTTTAGAATACCCCGAAAAAGAGCTTCGCCTTTGTAGGGGTGACATTATGCAAACAAAAAAAAAAAACTTATCAAACCAACGAGATATGAGACTTGAAAATATTAAATTTACAAAATTGCGACAAACTACCGCCGTGTCATCACAAAGTTTACAATACTTTCATGAATCCTACGAGGAATTGTATATTTCTAGTAAATGTTCTAAACATTATGGGTCCACACTCACATATTGAATGAGGTACAAAAAATCACTTTCTTGTTTAGGCCTTAGCTATAACTATGATCTTCTATTTCAAACGTATTTATTTCGCAATTGCTTACTTAACCTTCAGTTCTGAAATTTATTCGTCATGGCTTTTATGTAATATATGCTTCTACATCTTTTTTTACGTAACTTTACAGCATTGGCTTCTGTATGTCAGAATGGCAAATGGCTAAAAAGAACAAGTTGCATAGCGGCATTGTTTTTAAGTTAAATTCAAATCCTTCAGAACAAAATTAAGATACAAAACTTGGTATTTTGTTGTTTTCTTTTTAAAAAACTTTCCATACCACTCTAACACCCTCGGTATTAGATACCAGGAGAGCTGCGCTCTTGTTGGACGTCGTGATACAAGTCTTGCTCGATCACTGCTGCACGCACCTGTACAATAGAAGTCATCATAAAGTGATTAGGAACTATAGTAATGCCAAGGTATTAATCAAATAATAAATAATATAATATATCTGCTTTATCGTGGTACGTTTTATGAGTAATAAAAAAAGCCATAAAGGTAGTGCCGCCATAACACTTATTATTGGAAGTCGCGTAATGAGGACATATCTTGATTTCTGTATGCAGAAATAAAATGGTTCAATCAATCAATCAATCAATCAGAGTTTTTATTGTGTTTCCCAAACAGCTTTAGGGGCCTTTTTTAGGGTTACACTTCACATTATAAAACAGCACTGAACTAAACAAACTACACGTCAATCCTAACCACAATACTATTCTTGAACTTTTTAAAAGGTATAAAAAAGTCCACGTGAGGGTTAAAATACTTGTTGTACGTGAGCATCATCCGTGTCAGCGGGGGACTGGACTCTAGATAAGAGGGGTAAAAAAAGGAGTAGACCTATTTTGTCGCTGGGGGACATGAATTGAGATTCTACTCAATAACATTGGGGAATCAAAAACAGAATTGAACAACTTATATAAAAACACCATGTCGCGAACTAGTCGCCTAGTTGAAAGAGGCAAAAGACCAAGA
The DNA here is from genome assembly GCA_037355805.1 of Ixodes ricinus. NCBI lineage: Eukaryota > Metazoa > Arthropoda > Arachnida > Ixodida > Ixodidae > Ixodes > Ixodes ricinus. The sequence continues at coordinate 41,756 of JAZHYW010015684.1, forward strand.
GTGCCCAAAAGAAGCACATAATCATAAAAAACACTCCGTCCAATGTGGCGATCGTAGACAATTCTCACAAGTCGTCTCTGTATGCACTCCAACCTGAGCGCCTGACTAACACCCAAAGAATTCCATACCGTAGAACAAAAGTCCAACCGTGATAGAACCAAAGCCCGAAAAAGGTTCAGTATACAGTTGTAATTCCGGAAGTCACGGGTAATGCGTGCAATTATCCCCAGGATTCGCAAAGAATCATTAATAACCTTTGAAACATGATAGTTAAAGTTCAGGCGTGAATCGAACAAAATGCCAAGGTCACGCACAACAGAAGATCTTGAAATTTCAGAGCCGTCTAATGTGTAAGGATGAACAACAACATTTGCCTTACGGGAAAAAGAAACAACCTTAGTTTTGGTGGGGTTTAAAACCAGCGAGTTCGCACAGCACCACAAATGAATTGCATCAATATCTTTTTGTAACAATTCACAGTCCACAGGCGTGTGGATACTACGATAAATTTTCACGTCATCAGCATACTGAAGTATCATTGAGTCACTCACACTAGTTACAAGATCATTTACAAAAATATTAAAGAGCAAAGGTCCAAGGTTCGACCCTTGTGGTACCCCAGAGTTCAACAGATAAGGGAATGATTTGCATCCTAAGTAGGAAACCATGTTTGAGCGTTCACCGAGATAACTAGCAAACCAGTCACAGAAACCCGAAGAAAGACCCATATGTAACAGCTTCGACAGCAATAATTTGTGATCTACGAGGTCAAACGCCTTCGAACAGTCAAAATAAATAACATCAACTTGACCACGGGACCCAACCATAGGTTTCACGAACTCCAAAAAGGTTAGAAGATTTGTTTCAACAGATCGTCCACGACAAAAACCGTGCTGATGTGTGGACTGAGCGTCGGCTTAAAATGAAAACTCACACGCTTAAAAATTACTTTTTCAAAAACCTTTGAAAAAACAGAAAAACCGGAGGGGGATTTGAACCCGGGACGCCTACCTTCGGAGGCGGAGGTCTTCCCCACAAGGCCACAAACACCTTTTTATATCTAGACAGAAATTTACAACAAGAAAATACCAGAATTTAAGAATGACTTCTGAGAAACGAGATAAAGTGTTAGCTTGATTCTTCTATAAAAACAATAGTTTTATAACCTGCATATGCATTGCGTTAAGACTAGGTGAAGTTTTACCTGGCAGTGTTAGTGCATTTGCCTGAAAGCGATTGGAAAATATATGTTCTGGAATCTGGAGAAAAGGAGGCGCATTTCTTCAATAAATGCTTAAGTACAATTATTGATGGGCAATATACCAACATATTTCGCCGAATATTCGTTGACTCAGAAACCTTCAAAAATGTTTTCCAACTTACATTTTGTACAAGCATAGAGTCTCCATCATAGTATGACAACTGAAGGGTATCCGGAAACACAGATGTCTTTTGTAGATTCAGCACGAGGTCGTTGTTAATTTTCAAAGTTAGCTCGCCCTTTGAGCTTCGTTGTTCGATAAGCGTGGGAACACCTTTTCACTCTTTGTGCTTCCTATTGAAATGGTAATAAACCCCTAGTTTTAGCCATTGCAATTTTCCTATATGTTGGTCATAAGCGGCAACCAAGATTTAAGGCTGCATTGCAATAAAATGTAGCGTTTATTTACAATATCAATATAAAAGCTATTTAATATATCAAAGCAGAAAATTAGAAACAAAAATCTTGCAATATTTGACAAAATCTCAAGTGACTGGTCTGGACTCTTGGGAAGCAGCACACAGTGAAGAAGGTTTGTTCAAAAGATGTTAACTCTTTCCGTTTTGCCATATCATGATGTAATAAAAATAAATAAAACATCCCACATCTGAAGACATTTAATTAATTACGATTCACAGACATTGAAGAAAACGAGTTGCGATTTTGTTTTTCCATTAGCAGTCCGGTTTAAAACAGCTCAAGCGAAGCATAGATTAGTTTTCATATTTCTGCGTTGCTTATCTTGTCGTATACATGTTGCCTGCGATAGACTGTGTAGTCAACGGACAAGATAGACGCTAATGTTTGCTTTAAAACAAATACTTACGGGCAGTGCAGATCCATTCGTGAAAGATGACGCAACGAGAATTGGCAAAAATAACGAATGTTTTCGTCATTCTAGCACCAAGTGCTTGTTTCTGGGAATTAAAGAAATATAAGAATAATTCACTGATTTTAACTTGTAGAGCAGGTGGCTGTCAGCAGCTTGAAAGGGTAATGACCTTCCTTGTTATTTTACTATCCTGAGTCACATTCACATCTGGCTAACTACAATTGCAACTCGTTGTGTATTGTGTGCGCTGTGTAATTATCAGGTCATTGAACTCCCAATATGTCTTTTGTGCTTTTAGAGGTGTCGGTGGCATTACGCATTTCGATACAACGCAACATCTATAGGTGTAGGTCTCATTTGTTTACATGAGACTTTAACAATATTGGACTTGTACTGACCCCGCCTTCTCCAGGGATTATTTTTGTAATATTGGGTACAATTGGTCTAGTCTGGACCGAGGAATACGGTGCATTACAAGTCACGGACAGCAACGGGGTTGGTTGGATTCGTAGGTCGGGTAATCACAGTGCTTGCCAATAATGGAGATTCACCGGATACTCATCGGATTCACTCAGCCATGTAACAACAGCAAAAGCCAATAAATAATAATCGCCGCCTATTCACCGCTTCCTCGGTCATGTTTTATGCAACGAATTCGATGTCTGGTCTTCACCGTCTATTCACGACATTTATCGGTCATATGACAATGGAAAAAAATCAAGAACCGGTATTCGCCACCTTCCACCATTTCCGCGACCATGTTTATGCAACGAAATTTTATAACCCCATCCACCGTCTATTCCGTGTGTTCACTGTCTATAGTTCCAGCGGAAAATACCAATGCCCTTCACAGTACATTCACCGCACGCATCAGCCATGTTGTTGCAGCGGATTTAAGTAGCTTGTACTCGCAGTCAATTAAATGCGTTCACTGGCCGTGCTCCGGCGGTTGGGGATTTTCGTAAATTTTGTTATTTCCTTTATGCTTAGGTAGAAAATTTGTCAGAAAAGTTACCTTTTCTGAACAATGTGTGTTAGCGTCGCATCTGTTCATTTACCGTAAAAAGAACGATTTGAACGGTAAGGTTTAGGCCTTTTGTTTTTTGGTTGTGTAGAGTACAGGCTGTTTCCTTATTGCGGTTTGTATTTGATGCGCTTTATGCGCCCTTCATTCTACGTCATGATGATGATGTTAATGGTATAGCGCACATGCATGACAGATGACATCACTGCTTTCATTGCAGTCTTTAATCTTAAAGATAAACTTCACCATTTTTTTGTATGGACGCGGTGTCATCTTTATTTATCAAAAGGCACAACGCCACGCACACACGTGTGGCGTTGTGTGCGCGAGGAGATCTTTGCTCGGTAGAATTGTTTCGATAAACCTTTTAATTGCAAGCCAGCGCTCGTCCTCTGTTTTGCTTCTTCTGCGTCCCGTCTTTTTTGCGCTATTTTTTTACCATGTATGCTTATACTTTGCTGCATATTTCTCCATTGCATGAAACTATATTTAGTACTGCCTAGTCGGAGGGACATACCAATTTGTCTCTTTTTTTTGAGTCATCTGTTATAGGGCAGGCCTGGGCCACCGTCAAGCTGCTGAACTAGCTCTTTTTTCTCGTCTCCAGTTTAGAAATATCAGTCAAACTTAAGATTATTGTTATTAATATTACTATTATTATTATTATTTGTTGCGGAGATGGCGCCCAGTTAGGGCGCATTCACACTGAGCGAAGAACGCGCGCTACGGTCCACGTCGAAGCCGGCGTCGAAAAAGACGAAGCATTAAAGGGCCGTTTATACTCCGTCGTAACGCGAACGAGCGCACGCGCTCGTTCACTCTGCTGACGCTTTCTGCGAACGGGGTGTCTATACTCAAACGTCAGGTTGAACGCGGCGCAGCGCGCAAGCAGCTCGACGCGCGACAGCGTAGCTTACGACGGACTTGGACATGCTCTACGTTCAACGTTGGACGACGACTTCGTCGACGTGTTATCCAAGAAGCCCTCGCGCGAATGCCTTATTCGAAAATCCGGTTGGCGGGCTTGTCGGGGCGAGTCGGGGTGTGGAGCGAGATGCTCATTTCTGGGGCCTGAACCTGTCGTTCTTGCCGTGTGTCATGTGCTGTTGTCGTGTTCCCGTGTTGGTGTGCGTATTTGACGTATGTCCCCTTGGCCGGGCAAGTGAGCGCGTGGACGTGGACCGCCCTGAGGATGCGCTATTCTCGATTCTCGATAGTTCTATCGAAATAACCAGCCGGTGGTGGTGGGCCGTAGTGTTGGGGTGCCGGCAAAAGCTGGAAGGTGGTGACGCGCGGTAAAGGTAGGGCTAGTCAGGATTAAGGATGACCTAATGTGTGTGCTATGTATAATCATGTGCTAGTCGCCCTCACCGGCTCCATTCCCGATCGAAAAGCGTCGTCGAATGTACGGGAACAGCATACACAGTGAAACCCCTGAACTATTTAGCCGGCCAGAAATTTTATTAGCTCTCTCTCAGCTTGTAAACGGTCTCAGCTTGAAGACAATAGTAGCGGTAGTGATGACAATTGGACAGAGTTAGGTCATTGTTTGAATAGGCTTTGTAAAGTGCGTTACAATTTTGAACGCGTACATTGAGTAATTTACGCATTGTCGCTTTCTTCGTTGTCCGTTTCTTAAGTCAGCGTGAAAGATCTACTATGATAATAACACACCGGCTATCTGTCAGAAAGAGGTCTCCGTGGAATATGCAGTGCATCAATTTCATCGAAGCATTCAGGCGGAATCGCCGGTAATCAACGGAGTCGCTTGGCACGATTCCGGCGAACCAGCTAAGATCAACGAACGTGATATCGTTTTTTTTTTAATATTTGTGTGACATGGAGAAATAAATGCTGGTTTTCACTCGTTATTACCATCGTTTGCTTGTTCTTGAACTGCTAACCGCTACTCCGAATGGTTGTTTTGAAGCGTGACATGACAACACGAGGACGAACCACACTGACTGATTGCATTCAGGCTAGGTGGCGCAGGCTACCACCATAGATAACCCATAGAGACGATGCGGTTGCCAAGGAGACGCGCATGCGCAAAGTGGAGCAGTTCGTCGGGACGTGGCGGACCGCGTTGGTCTACGCTGGACTGTAAACACTATCGTTCGGGCGCTTCTCGGCGTGGCGTAGTGGCCGAGGAACGTCGGTTTACGCCGGCGCGCGTTGCGTTCGTCGACGTTGAGCATAAACAGCCCTTGACACTAAGCCTCCCGACGTCGGCGTCTTCTCGGGGAACCTCGCGTTTGTCGAGGGAACACGGAATTTTCCATTCGTGCTGCTTCGTACGATTGTAGTTGCTTTGGCCTTCGCAATTGCATGTGCACCCGTAGATAACCGCTTCAGTGAATGGACAACGGCGATGATTAGATATACGCTTACACTCCGGTTGTATGCTGCACATGACGAAAGGCACGGGCTCGAACGGGCAGCTTCAGCAAGGTGCCCTTTGGCCGCGTTTTTGTGCAAACAAAGCACGGTGCTACGCCGGCGCGTCTGTACCTTTAACAGTGCACGCAGCTTGTGCGACAGTGTTTTCGAAGGAGAACTGTTGTATTCCGTAGTGGTGGCGTGCACACAAAGAATAGCACAAAACACATTGGGAGGGATCGCTCCCGCACATTCGGATGTCGGAACACACTGCGAACATCCGGTGGCGGCTTTCGCGCAAACGATGAAGAGTAGTTTCACGGCGTTGTACCCGCACATATAACACTGCTCACAGTAAGTTGTTCCAATCGGCTTGCTTCTCTCCACTCTGAAATGCTTCCAGTCACGTTTGGCGACTGCATGAATCCTCGACCCCCCTGCCTTTTCGCATTCCTTGTGGATCGAAAATAAAAACAGCGAAAACATGTCTTAACCAGCAAAAGGCGACACGTCACGTCCGGTCGCGCGCTGACTGGCTCAAGCGCGAGCGTCGAGGGAAAAAATTGGGTCTAGAGACGTCGTCTCCCTGCGTCGTTCTCCTCGGTGCGCGACTTCTTCAATACAAAAAAAAGAACAAAACTTCCCCCACGACGCGTTTTTTTCGCTGTGCGAATTCGCCTTAAGGACGCATGTCTGATTTGCCCTCGCTGCTTTTACGGACGACATAGATTTCTGCGTTGCACTGAGTGCCAACTTCGCGCGCATACGAAGTGCGTATGCTTTCCGGAGACCGAACGCTCATTTCTCCAGCGTGAGGTGAGCTCATTTGCCTGTTAGAGTTGTGTGGAGACCAGCATTGGAGCTATACCGTATTTACTGAGTAATAGCCGCACTATTTATGAAGAAGGCCCTTGCGTCTACTTTCCCACTGAACACATATACAACCAATCATTGCGTTACGCATAGACAACATAGTACGAATAACCAGATCGCGAATATGATTCTCCATACAAATTCAATCTTCACAGATGGTATCTTGGCACGAAGACGTTATCTCTGTCCTGTAAGCGGCTGGAGTCATGCTGTCCAACATTGGCAATCTGCGTGCTCCACGAAAAAGCAAACCCTCAGGTGGCTTCATAAACAGTGCGGCTATTACTCGAGTAAATACGTAGTCGGTTACGAGTCAAGAAGGTAGAAGCTCCTCCCCGAAACCGTGATGCGCCCGCTTCAAACGCCTCCGCAGTCGAGAAAATAGTTCGCTGAAAACGCCCCTTATGCTCCGATAGATAGATATGGGCTACAGTGTACTAGAATACTTGGGTAGTGTTGGGACCGGAGGGGCTCGCCTGAAGCGCGTGGTATTGATCGCGACAGGTGTCGACACCGGCGCGTTATCCGGAAGGTGTGCGCATGCGCGGCTGCACGCGCGAAAATATGAATCTTTGGTGCCGCTTTGGTGGAGTGCACATAGAATTTATGATACAGCTACGACCTGCCAGCGGTCGTTCCGCGGCATCAATTGCGCTGCGGCACGATCGTTAGCAACATGATGCTTCAATGTATTGGACGGTACAAGCTACATTACCCTTCCTTTACATAAAAACAATTGCGACTTTAAAGAAGCGGATTGCAAGTTGTTTCAGCGTAGAATTAGCTGCGACTTTCGGTTTGTCGGATGGTGAGCATTTTAAAGGAAATGCCCATTTCCTTGGTCGCAAAGGCCGAACATTAGATATTTGAAAGGAATATCTAAAACTCGGAAGCAGTTTTTTTTTTCTTATCTTATTTTATAATGGAACGAAACGGCACATACTAAAGTCCGAGATTGTTTTAGTATGTTTTTAATACCCCAGGTTAACTTCTCTGTCTTCTTTTCTGCCCGTCTTCTTTTTCTTGACATTAATCAGCTCGCTTCACTTGTCACTCATTCTTGTGTTCATTTATGCGACGAACCACCCAAGCGACTGTCGCAAAGGGGTGAGAATCTTTTATTTCTTCACGGCTACCACGATCATCCGAGGACCACCCGACGTTCACTTGTAAGAAATGGCTTATAAGACGTGACAATTTTTATCACGCGTCTTAACATTGAACTTAAGTAAAAAACAAAAAACTGAGACAACGTGGGCTGAACAAGTAATGCTTTATAAGATTCAAAGAAGAAAACAAGCAACTATTTCACATCATTTAGACCAGGAAACAACAGCACACGTAATTAAGGCAAGGTAAAAGTTGCAATAGTTTACAGCACGGCATTGAAATACATGGTTACAATGTGCGGCGCATACATGGTTACAATGTGCAGCACATACATGGCCCTGAAGGTATACTTGGCATGCCACATCAGGTAAGTTGTCGAAACAAATGAACACCGCCCTTTCGATGCTGATCTTGTTAGACTTCGGCTCAAGAGCAGTCTCCAAATAAGCAACACCGTCGAAGTTGCTGAACTTGTGAACAGCCCAGTAGAGAGTTGGCATAGTCAGGGAGCCTAGTGCGTCGCGATCGATGCCTTGTGGGATCACGGCAGGAGCTTCGCTGTTCACCACTGGTGACAACGGGTCAGTTTCCCGAGCGAGCCCCGAACGCTTTGCAACGATGGGCTCTGGTGAACTTGCCTTCCGCTTCCTTTCCTCTCGTCCTGCAGGAAGGTCATCACTCAGGTCCTGGGGTACACTTGGCAGCAGAGTCGGTACCGCGTCTGGCGTAAGCGCTGGGTGTCCACGAGGGATTCTCACTTCCTTTCCGCCGATGATGTGGACGTAGTCTCGAAGGATGAAGCGGGGCTTGAAGTGCAGCTCGCAGACAGCGCTTGTTTCTTCAAGACGCTTGTCCGATCGCTGCAGATTCTTCTCCCAAAGATCTCTTTTGGCTCTGTCCTTTGGAACGCCGAAAAGGGACGCCGTTTTCACTCCTTTCACTCGGATGAGGCCCGTTTTGCAACCAGGTGCAGAGCAAGAGTTCTGTCGCTGTTTCGCCGGCGGCATTTCGGCACATACCCTTACGCGTTCACCATCCGCAAAATCAGAACACAAGATTCAAAGCATATTACGATCGAACACACGGAACTATAAAGTCGTGGTCCCGACACGCGCACCGCTCGAAGTGAAAAACACACGGAACTATACTCTGTTTCACCTTGTGTCGAACCGCAGGAAAGGCTACAAGCGCGAGCTCCTTGCTCTAGGGCACATCTCGACGGCACAAGCTCTCGTGCACCAAGGGCAGCTGCCAACGCTATGAGCTCGCGCTTCTAGCCTTCGCTGCGGTACAACATAAGCTGAAACGGAGTGTATAAAATCGTGGTACCGACACGTGCACCGCTCAAAGTAAAAAGAAACAAAAGGCGGGCTGCGCGATTTTTTCCGGATAACTCGACTACAGCGCCGCCACGAACTGTCAATACACGCGCCCTCACGAGCTCCCGTTGCCGAGCCGCTCCGGTCCCAACACTACCCAAGTATTCTAGTTCACTGTATATGGGCTACGGAGAAAGCTTGTAGCGGCCGGCAGCTTGCGCCACCTAGCCGAGGCGAATTATGAATTTTCGGCTTCTACATTACTTGCTCCGGTAGGTTGATGTAAAAATAAGGCTCTAGTGGCAACGAAAATTGTTCGTTACCAAAGAGATAAAGAAAAATATATGTCTATTACAGGAGCAGTAGTTTAATTATATGCAATAAGAGGCGAAAAGAAAGCGTCGTTTGCTCTGCAAATAAATATAAATTGTAATTTTTGTAACTAATGCATATATGGTTGTTGGTATTAGCTTGATAACCTTCCTACACGAATTAGGTACATTCCGTGTATACGCTGCGTTTGTTAAACCAGGAGGCGTCGGTTAAGCATGGACAGCGGAGAAAACCAAAAACACCTGCGTTTTGGGTTTTGAAAACCCCTGCGTTTCGTGTTTTGATAACTCCTGCGTTTCGCGTTTTGAAAACTCCTGCGCGTCGGGTTTTGATAAATCCGAAGCCCAAATTTATTTTTCGTTATGAATCCCAACGTATAGACAGCGGAATGCGATTCCTTAGATTCTTCTTTGTCAGGAGAGTCTGGTGCAGCCTCGCCGTCTACGCCAAAGCGCCTCTAAATCAACGCATCTATTATTCTCAGATAAGTTTGATCACGTATATTTCCTTAACCCAACATTAACAAAGACATTCTGTACCCTCACCTTGGTGCTTGCAATCAAACATGTTCAACGAAGCCATGTGCTTAAATCATTTGGTTTAAGATCATGGTCATCGTGATAATACATTATTTATCTAAGCCTATCCTAATTAAATGTCCTGGGGGACCTTTCTGTGTAAGCATATATGATAATAACTTGTCTAAAAATATTCAGCAACAAATGTAAAACAGCCTTTATTGTCTTAGAATCTCTTTCCGATTTACTCTGGACGAGAGGCCTCAGCTTCCCTGGAGCATACTCAATGTTCAAAGCAAGGCATATTGAAGGCATTAAAAAACTTAAATCATGAAATACATTTGTAGTAACGTTCTTTCTCATCTGGAAATATATGGCACTGCGTGGTGCTTCTTCAAAAAACTCCAGTGGCAGACCCTACGTGGATCTTTAAAAGAAAACAACGGCAATGGCAATTAGTAAAAGTATGTTTGAGACAAGCAGGACTTATCTTCGGTTTCAGCTGAGGATTGAGAACCAACATAAAAAAACACATTTAAGATGGAAGAGGGGGAGATAATCTGGCATATGAATTTCAATAAAATTAAGTATTCATACCTACCAGTTCATTCGAAGATGTGCCCTATCATTCTTCAGCAGGTCAGGTATGAGCTGCATAATCCGAGATGGAAAAGAATCTGGAAACAATAGCAAATACACCGTTACTTCAATTCAGCTGTAGGCAAACTGAAGAACACAGAACTGAAGAGCCAGGAGAACAGCCTAAAGGGTCCCTGAAAGGAAAAAGAATGTTTCTAAAAGGCCTTGTTGCGACACGCGTATCAGTAAACTAATTTTGCACGAAAAAAAATTGTAAAGAAATTGTTATAGTGTGTCGCAGTGCTCGTGCCATGACGTGCAGCGTGCGCGCGAGAGTATCGCGTGAAGTGCTTGACTGACTGCCTACCCGAGCGACAGCATGCAGCCGTGTTCCAACCGGGCTGATTTCTGTAACCCGTTTTTCTTGTAAATACACCACATTTATTGGCGACGAGAGGATGGGATTCTCGCAAAGAATTCCTGCTGCCATCGGGTCGACGGGTTGGATCATCGTCTGACTGCTGTGGGCTTGACTTGAGCCAAGGATTGTCCAGCCTCGGAATCCTGGCGCGGCCATCAAGCGGCAACCCCTCAGCGAGGACCATGAGTCGCATCGGGCACATCGAGTCTTTCGACGATACGACGAGCGACTGGCGCTCCTACGAAGAAAGACTGGCGTCATACCTCCTGGTAAACGAGGTTCCCGAAGGTAAGAAGGTTCATGCCTTCTTGAGTCTCATCGGTCCGAAGACGTACGCTTTGTTGAAGTCGCTCACGGCCCCGCAGTCACCGTCCGAAAAGTCGTTTACCGCGTTACTCAAGCTTCTGGGCGATCATCTTGCGCCGCAGCCATCCGTCATAGCGGAAAGGGCGAAGTTCTACAAGCGTTCGCAAGAAGAAAGCGAGTCCATCGCCGAATTTGTAGCGGTACTTCGAGATCTAGCACAGAGCTGCGATTTTGGAGGCTTTCTTGATGAGGCGCTCCGCGACCGTTTTGTGTGCGGCCTTCGCCGAGAAGATGTACAGCGCGTCCTCTTCACAGAAGACAAAAAGCTGACTTTCCAGAAGGCGGTAGAGAGGGCTCTTGCGATGGAAATAGCAACTAAAAGTGCAGCGTTAACGCACACCAGCGGTGCATCGGTCCCTGACGTCCACAAGGTTCGGGTCGACCACAAAGCCCGGATCGACAAGCAAGTACCAGAGCAGTCCAGTTGTTTCCGTTGTGGCTCGACCAACCATCGCAGTGATGCGTGCCCCCACGTCGGTGACACATGTTTCAAGTGCAACCGGAAAGGGCACATTCAGCGCGCCTGCCGTTCGGGTAACAAGAAGCCGACAAAATCGAAACGACAAAGGCAGGTGAAAACACTGACGTCCGTTCACGACGCGGTATCTCTGCAAGCGGTCAAGGCTGCGGGCTTGGAACCGATCACCGTACCCATAAACGTTGACGGTGTGAAGCTTACAATGGAACTTGACACAGGCGCAGCTGTGTCCGTTGTCTCCTTGACTGAATTTCGGAAGCTGTTCCCAAGAAAGCAGCTACAGCCAACAACGCTGACACTTCGCACGTATACAGGAGACTTTGTGAAGCCGAAGGGTCTGGCCTTGGTCTTTGTGCAACACAACGACCAAAGTAAGGAGCTTCCACTGTACGTCGTGGAAACCAAGGGACCGGCATTGCTTGGCAGAGAATGGCTGCGAGAAATTCGGCTAGACTGGAAGAACCTGGTCCCTGTCAACAGGCTCGACACGTCGGAGAGTCTCAAACAGAAGTTGGACGCCTTGTTGGAGAACCACAGCGACCTGTTCAAAGATGAGCTTGGCACCATTTCTGGAGAACAAGCCGAACTTTTTCTTCGTGAAGGTTCACAGCCAAAGTTTCTGAAGGCTAGAAGCATTCCATTCGCACTGCAAGCAGCAGTCGAGTCAGAATTGGCAAAAATGGAAAAGTTGGGAGTCATCACGCCCGTGGCTACCAGCGAGTATGCGACACCCCTTGTGCCTGTAGTAAAGAAGGATGGCAGTATCCGCCTCTGCGGAGATTTCAAGGCTACGCTCAATCCCTGCCTCGAGGTGGACAGGTACCCCATACCACGTATTGATGAGCTGTTGGCGGCCTTAGCTGGCGGACAAGAATTCTCAAAGATCGACCTCAGCAGGGCTTACCAACAGGTGGTTATGGCGGACAACTCAAAGAAGTTGCTAACGCTGAACACGCACAAAGGGCTGTACGCCATGAACCGTCTTGCTTTTGGCATCTCATCAGCACCAGGCATCTTCCAGAGAATAATGGACAATATGCTGAAGGGCCTGAAGGGTGTCAGCTGCTATCTCGATGACATCCTGATCACAGGAAAGTCGAAGCAAGAACACCTCAGCAATCTCGAAGCTGTCTTGTCGAGATTACAAGAACGTGGTGTGCGAGTGCGGCGTGACAAGTGCTCGTTTTTTCAGCACGAACTACGTTATCTAGGCCACGTCATCAACGCCGAAGGTGTTTGCGCATCCCCTGAGAAAGTGTCGGCACTACTGAATGCTCCTGCTCCGAAAAACAAGCAGCAACTGCAGTCGTTCCTTGGGATGGTGAACTACTACGGAAAGTTCGTTCCGCAACTTTCCACGCTGGCACACCCCTTGTACAAGCTGCTGAGACAAGGAGAAGAATGGACGTGGGACGAAGTTTGCCGGTCCGCCTTTCAGAAAATCAAAGCTGCGATGACTTCCCCACCGATCTTAGTTCATTACGACCCAAAGAGGCCCCTGCAGCTCGCCTGCGACGCATCGCAATACGGCATAGGCGCCGTTCTTTCTCAAGTTTCTCCGGACGGAAAGGTTCTAACCTGTGGCTTACGCGTCTCGTACCTTATCGGAGGCTGAAAAGAGCAACAGTCAGATTGAGAAAGAAGCACAGGCCCTGGTCTTTGGAGTTAAAAAGTCCCACGTGTATATTTACGGCCGTTTCTGAGGGATCTAGATAACTGCGTCGACGAGCCTGTGGTCAGTGAGTTTGCAACCAGCCCACAGACGGCAACCGCCAATCCCGCTGCGCAACAGCGCTACCCCACTAAGACATCGTCGTCCTCCAGACAGATACGACGCATAACGTTTTCGGCATTGTGTGCAGTGCTGTTTTTCCTTTGGTTTCTTCAATTACGCCGGGGGAGATGTTATATGTGTCGCAGTGCTCGTGCCATGACGTGCAGCGTGCGCGCGAGAGTATCGCATGAAGTGCCTGACTGACTGCCTAACCGAGCGGCAGCATGCAGCCGTATTCCAACCGGGCTGATTTCTGTAACCCGTTTTTCTTGTAGATACACCACAGAAATATTGACCGCGCGAGATTTATTTTAAATTCTGCACGCAAAGTCCACGACGTCACGGAATGGTCATTCACTGTTTCCACCTGAAGGAGATGGTAATTCGCTCATTTCCACCTCAAAGTGAAGGCAAGCCGATCCACCTCTCCTCCACGCGCCCGAAGTGCCGAGAGCGGAAATCAAGTGGAAATGAATTGACTACTGGCTAAATCGTGTCTCGAGCCGTAAATATTGCTCTAAAAAAGTTTGTTTTTCGCGTAACATTACATTTCTATCACGCGTGTCCTAACCAAACTGTTAAAAAAACTATTTTTTTTTTCAGGGGACTTTTGATGTCAGATTCAAGCAGCTTGTCCAGTCGCACTTGTTTGTCGTGTAAGCGAGGCTTCATTCCGACATTCTTTCTCAGCCACGATGATTCTTTGCAAGCCCTAACATTGACAGCTGGTTTCAGCTCAATCAAGCTGCATACTTTACCAGAAGGTGGAAGTCTCGAGATATGCTATCACTTAAAAAATTAAAAAAACAAAAACAAAATTGAGGTCGCGAGCTTATCTATATACTGCTGGCATGCTAAAAACACCACATATAAATGAGGGAACCAAAACGGTAATGGGTTACTTAAGGGAACAATAATGACCGTTAAATTCTGCTCAGTTTTCAGTTTGCTTTTTTAATTTTGGGTGCGGGCTACTTAATTTACGATACTAGTTTACATTCAGTTCCAGTGAAGCATGTAAAATGGTAGTTAGATTGCAGCCTTAACAATGCTTCTAGGAAATAAATATTAAATGACTACTATTTTTCTACGAAATTTTTACCCAGAGACTAAACAAGGCTCCAAGGGTAAGAGCTACGAATGGTCAATGTGTCCTAGATTATGAACCAGAAACTCTATGTTCTCAATACAATACAGAAAAAACTAATTACTCTCAACAAATAAATTTCAAAGATCCTGTCTTGCGAGGAATGCAGTCTAAGCATTAATAGAAACGCAGCTAATTGATTTATTCTGCATCATTTTTGAAGGTAGAGTCGGACTCGGCTCAACTAAAAGACGAATCAATCGGACATTGATTTAGTGGCACCTGTGAGCAAAGTAACACCATCATGTTTACTGTGCCTTTGCTTTCAGCTAAACAAAATTATCCAATGGCCTGCAACAAACCTTTCACTGTAACAGGCAAGTAGCTGAACTAAACGGAAAAACGCCTGTCTTTTGTAGTAACTTCAGTGGGGCCGGATCTCCAAATATTTTCACCCTGGAAATGTTAAAGCAGTGCTTTCCCACTAAGCATAAAACGTTGCTGTGGCGTAGGGAGCCACACAGCGTCGTGATGCCCGCTGAGCAGTTGCCGCTTTGTTGCAGTGCACAATTTAGCGTAGAAGCGCACTTACTGGAATTAACAAACAAACCAAAACATTACTTAATCCCAGGTACTCCTTGGTTGTTGACGCGCAACTCAAATTTGAAAAGCGTGTTGTTTAAAAGTTTAAAAATCCAACCATAGTTATTCGCTGGTGTCAGTGAGACCTGAGTTGTTACTTTCCGTACTGAGAAAGCACGCGCCTCGTCTTTTTCAACAAATATAGCAGTATCTAGCAAGGTGAGCAGCTTAGCCTAACATCACTGTCCATTTTAGGACCGCAGGGGATACTTTCTTAAGTTTTTTTTTCTATCAAATTTTGTTCTTCTGCAGGGAACCCAGGAGCAAGTTCTCTAGACAATAACTCTACATTTGACGATCGAGACAGATTTCACAGAAACTGCCCAAGTTCAGGTTTATTGATCCTTAAGTTTCATTCGATGTATGTAATTACATACTTCCAATAAACTGAATAAGAAAACGGAATGATCATTTTATTTTAATTAACATAATTATACTCTACTCCACAAATTGCAATATATGCAGGTGAATGAACCGTATTTGATCGAATTAATCAATCTTTGGCTGTGGAGTTGATTCCTTTTACTACTGGGCCCCTTTTCTACTTTTTAATCGTGCATCCCCATCGAATCATTTTTTTGACGCCAACCTAATCGCCATTGCAACGTGAAAGCCGCGGATTTTAGTCCGTCGCCATACGTACAGGCTTCTTACCGTAGTGAAGTGGTGGGCCTCTTTGCTGGTCTGTGGTCCTAACTCTAGACATGGGAAATGGGTCTGCTATATCCTCAGACCGGAAAGGCAGAAACAAATGAATAGGTATCAGGACTTTTGAGAATGCTGTGTGCAAGATCAAGGGCCACTCAACGGAGGACAAGCAGAAGGTACGGTGAGAATCTCAAACTTGCTGCTCAAGTAACAGAAGCTTCGTGGAACAAACATCGAGCTACGCTGCCGAGGAGAGCAACGAAGGATGTTGTGGTCAATGCTGTCACATCTCTGGAAGAAGCGAGTGCACCCTTCAAGGTCACCGACATCTTGAAGAAAGGGACCCAAGTTTAGACTTGCGCCAGGATAAAAATCACAGCAGAAAGGCTGGGCTTAGTAAGAACATTTGCAGAGAAAGCTGAGCCATAGAAAACGGAGTGATTAATTTCCGAAGGTGTCAATGTTTTAGTGCGCAATTGTGGAACGGGGCCAGAAAAATGTGAGTACGAAGTGTGTTGTTTGCCTAATTTAGAAGAGAATATCCTAGGACTTTGACCGGCTGACGAAGAGGGCGCTGTTGGCTGTGAGAAATAACTGTTTTTGGTGAAGTTCCGGCAAGCCATAAAGGGGCATTTCAAGCTTGTGCTCCAGCCTGTGTCGCTGCCCGAGATTAAAGGGCATGAACATAGTCTGCCAAAGGTTGGAATTGACTAGCTTGGAGAAGAGGCTGCAAGCTTCAAAGGAACTTAATTTATCCGTCAGTTTCATGGCAAAACCCCATAAGATTAGGTTAAGTTCTGGACGATCGTTTCACGGAAAGACACTCTTGGAAGAGGAGGTGAACGGGGTTTTTTTCATGCATCTTTCGGCATTGAAACTGGGGTATCCTTTTCTTGTTAGAAACTCCGGGTGGAATAACTTAGTTTCTACACAGCGGATACTTGAGGGGGACGAATATGCTATCGATTGATGTTGCGGATTTATTTTACTCTGTCCCACACGACCAACCGTTGTCGTTCTGTGCAAACTTGTATTGGTGAGAACGGAGAGGTGCCATTCTGCAGTTCCACTGGGATCAGAGTAAGGGGCTTCTTAGAATTCTATTGACTCGCTGCCTTCGATCCGCTTTGGTCTCTTTCGAGGAGGAATTATTTGCTCAGAAACGAGGCATATGCAACGGGTTCAGAGTGGCGCCAGTAGGATTATATTTGTCTTGCCTTGTTTGAAAGGGCTATCGAGAAAGTTCTGTAAGAGAACATGCGTACATGCAAATTTTTACGAAACACATGTACGCTATTTTCTTGTGCTGAGCAGTAAGCCCCATAGAGGTAAATGACTAATAGATTTCACGGAGGTACTCGAGATATTTTCGATGAGTTCGGCGAGGAGCCTTCGTTTCATGCACGCGACCGCGAACTTCGGAGCGGCTACCAATTTTTCAACCCGGGGCTTTTCTTTGAAGCCGACCATGTGCGTATCGTGGCCCTCTTAAGGAAATGATATACTACCATTTTGCCCACTCGAAGCCAGTGGCAAAGAAGAAAAAAGAACCTCCAGACAACGTGCACTGTCGTGCTCGAAGAACGAAACCGAAAGATGAGTGAGATGGAGGCGAAAGCTTTCCCGTCTGCCTGGGGAAGGAGAAAAACGTCTCGGTACTCCCTTCTTAGCGTCCGCTTGGGGCGCGTCAGCAGTAGGAGCAGAAGACGCTGGCGTACATGCCACTCTTTGGGCTTCGCATCCGAATTGCCAGATGCGTTTTGTATCGCGCGTAGGCCGTGCGCCCTTCCCGGAAACTGCGTATTTCTGCTGACGTCGCCCTGATTCCGTGCGCTTACCGGGCGTATGCATGAAAGCACGGATGATTTCAACTTTTTCTCTGAACGCGCAAGAAAACGCGCCGTGACGATAGTAGGGCGCTCCTGCTGCCGGCCAACCAGGGGAGGGCACCAGTTCCGGCCTCGCCGTCTGGCACAGAATGCTTTCTGCTCGCCCGAAGCCGCACACGTCTTCGTTCACGGCCAACGCGCATCGTTGTGACTCAGAAAGCGCACCGGAAACAGCAAGAACGCCACACAGAAATACGCTGGACTTTCCAGAGGCAGCACGGCCTACGCGCGTACGAAAACGCGTTCCGGTTTTTAGATCGCGCTTTTGACGCCCGTTTCCGGGTTGAGCGTCATCGTCGTAACTGCGCGCTGGAACATGGTATGGAACGTCTCTCATAATGACGTCCCATGTGACGTCGCGTGACGTCACGAAGGGTAAAATTTTCTCACTCAAAGTTGGTGGAGGAAATTTTTCCGCATCATTTAGCGGGGAAATTTTCCTGCTAAATTTTAGCGGGGAAATTTTCGATAAATTTATCCGCAAGCCGCTGGTGAATTTCCACTAAATTGAGGAGGAGTCTCTTCCCACTCAATTTTAGATGGGAAATTTTCGCTAGGGTTAGCCAGAAATTTAGCAGGGAATTTCAATGCCTAACGCACGGTTATGTGCTAAATAGGATACGGTAGTATAGCGGCGCATGCCTTTCCCCTCCGTACCTCCCCCCCTTCTCCCCCCAAGAGCTGCGCTCTATTTTCTGGCATTAAAAAGAACTTGTGCAACGTCTTTCATTTTTTCTCCTCGCTTTTTCCTTAGGAGTGAGACCCACATTAGAAACAAGGGTTGACTCCCAATAACAAGCTGGGTATGCGCCTGTCCGGCTGCACGTTCAATACGATATGCTTCTGCTAGGAGCCGCAGCAGCCGGGAGCCACTGTCCTGCTGCGCGCTTCCAATAAGGTAAATCAACAAATGGATCATTCTTCAGAAGTTGACTGCTTTCGATCAAGGGAAACGCTGGTAAGAAAATACAGTAGTACTCCGTTTTCGTCATGAAGCGCGAAACGCAGCCAGCACAAAATCAATTCAATCAGAGCAGCGCCAAAAGTGCGTCGTCATTGCGATCGTCGCCTTTGCGCGTGGACGTCCTCACCGGTTAAAGCAATCCCCTGCACACTCAGAAAAAGGCGCAGAAAGTCGGCGCATTGCACCAGATCCGTGGCTGGTTCAGTTGGTGGTATAGACATGCACCGTCGCCGCGCTTCACTGACGGTTTCGACGACGTCGTCCTGGCTTCATTCCAGTTTATTTTACTCCGCCGGGCGGCATGTGTTCGTTAATTTTTCTAGAAGCAACTATCATAACCCCAGAGCTTTGTTTGCACTGGCTGAGCGCATCGCCGCAATTGTCGCTGCTTTGTAGGTTTTATCCTGCAGATCTTCATGTCTGGGGGAATTCCCCTACATTCTTTGTTGATGCAGACCTGCGTAAGATAAGAGAGGGGGGTTATTTGAGGTGGCGAACAGGACAGACTTGCAAGAGAGATGGACTCCGCCAAGCCAGAGAACCCATTTGACGAGGCGATGTTAGCAACGATTTTCACGCGTTCGCTATTCAGCCACACCGAGAGCTCTCTCAGGGTGCTCTCTACAGCGACGGGCCCAGCTGACGAACATCCGCATACGTCAAGCACTTCTGCGATGGCGTGACTCCGCGCTGCCGTAGTGGCGCCTGCTGCCAGCACGGCGCATGGGCAGACGGCCGCTTCGCTTGACGCGAGTTTGGTTTCTGCGTGAGGCGCACGTTCACACCTTGCGTGAGCAAACCCGGACTTGTTTAGGAACGGCGTACTGCGTATATAAATGAAGCGTATGCTCCGTTGCTACCTTCTTTGAGCGATAAAATTCCTCCGGCCAAAGTGAGCCCAGCACCGCCACATAAACTGCTTCAGCGAATGGGTCCTTTATCTTGTCGGATACTACGTTTCCTAACTACCTCTTCGATGTCGAGTTAGAAATAGAGTGCCAGTGTTTTCGGTATATATGTCTGTATAGTCGCCGAAGAGAAACCTCGAGTGGTTTTATTGAAATTGGGGGCGGTGGAAGGGGGGGGGGGACAATTGTGAGCTTTCTCGGAATAAAAAAAAAAGTAAAACAATTTATCTGTAAAAGCTTTATCTACTGCTGTAGTCTGTGGTTACCTAGAATGCACTTCCCATTGGCCCCTCCGCGAGGCTGCTTCTTTCTTCAATAACGACACCCATTGCACCGATTCCATTGTTTAACCGTATAGCGGGACATTTTCCCAACTACGTATTCAGGGCACGCATGCAGGCTAGCTCTGGATTTCGGTGAATCCCACGCTGGCGTACATCTTTCTTCAACCTCCAGCCCCAATACGCGCCAATTTTTTTTTCACTCGCATTTAATTTTGAAGCACGCTTTTTTCGTCTCGTCTCCAGCGGGAAGTTGCCATCTTCAACAGCGCTTAGGCGTCTTGTGAGTCTCAAAGCGTGCAGGAGCATTTAAAGCACGGTGGAAGGCAACAAACATGCTGGAAGCCTTGCATCCAAAGAGTGTTTCTCGTCAGATCGTACGATTACGGACCGCGTCCTAATACTTATAGTTATGTGCGGATATATGAGAAAGGCCCGTTCTTGAGAGGACCATTCAGCTATATGTAAACGTTGTGGCTAATGTTCTTTTAGCAGAAATAAAAGTTCGGAGCTTGGGTATAGATATTGCCAAAGTTTCACTAGAGTACGTTTCAAAGCCGTCAATTTAATACTAAAACATGCACGTAGTCATATTTTATCACATTTACACAGGGTATAAAACAGTATATTAAAGCATTTCTAACCCCAAAAATGTCAAGAAAAACATCGAGTAAATGAGTTTCAGAGATATATTCATCAAAATATTTTACCAACAAACTACTTAATATAAAATAACGCAAAATATACCAAAATGAGAAGCTTGAAATGCATTTTACGAATGTGTAAAAAAAGATTCTTAAGCCATTGTTGTCGTTGTGTTATTAATGCAGAAACGCAGCTGATTTATTTAAAGGTGGCATAATTGCGTATAAATATCTAAAAATAAGCTCCATATTTTATTTATTTCAGCACTCTTTAACCGTTTGCAGGAGCAAACAGTGCTGGCAACCCATTCCGTAACATAGGCCCCCAAAAAAGAAAAACGATAGCAAACCTTCATGCAAATTAAGCTAGCTTGCCTTCGTTATAGAGGCTTCGCCGCAAAACATCCGCGCCAGGGAGTCCTTTTCTAGAACCGACAAAGGCTGTACAGCCGTGCTACTTTATTGAAGGGTGTAGAAAGTCTTGCTGTCTGCTAGCTTTGGCTAGAGCGTGCCTCCTAAAGCGGGCTTATACGCAACATGGACACATAATATTAAATATTACAATAAAATATTCATGTGCAATCAGAATTTACGAAACTCGTTAAGTGAAACACGGTTACACACACATTCCCAAATTATTTACCAACGACCTACTCTATATACAACGACGCAAAATATATCACGATTATCATCTTTAAATGCATTTTGAGAATATGTATAGAAAAACATGCTTTTACCATTATTCTGGTTATGTTAAGAATGCAGAAACGCAGCTACTTTTTCTAAACGTGGCAAAGCGTGGACTGGACACCTCCAGTCAACCGCTGGGGGTCACTTACCTCTGCATTGTGCTGCCTGTAAATGCCAGCCCCAATTCAACAACATCACCATCATCGGGAGGGGCACAGATAAAACTACCAGAGAATTATTGGAAGCATATGCAATAACAAAAGAGGGGCAAGAAGCATGCGTCAGCCAAATATCGGTTTTTCTTCACAAAAAAGAAATTGCCTATCTTGACACGTGCTGAAGCGATAGTGCGGTTCACTTCGTTGGTGTTTTTTTCAATAAATGTTTGAGTTGTGAGTTCAGCGCTTGTGTCGTTCGCACCTTTCTTTTCGTCCTTGTCTATTTTGCGCGCTGTTTATTTCCGTCTACCAAAAATAGCACGTCAATATTTAAAAATACCTACACGTTTTATTTATTTGAAACTGGCAATGATTTAAACAAGATGTTTAAGTCTTGTGGATTGAAAAAATACTCAGTAACATATCATTCATAAAAAAGAAAAACGACAACGAACCTTCTCAAACTGGGCTCGTTTGTCTTCGTTATAGGGGGTTTGTCGCTCGGCGTCGGCTCCAAGGAAACATCTTTTACAACGGACAAAGAGTCTCCAGCAGTGCTGCTCCTCGTAGTGCATAGAAAGTCATGCGGTCCTAGCTTAGTTAGTTATAGATTTGCGTCCTTGCGTTGCCTGCTAAGCCAAACCCCCCCCCCCCCTTCCCCTTCCCATCGAAAAAGTAATGTGGACTCGGTAGATCTTCATCGAGCTCCCGATTCAAGGCCCAATATTTCCCGTTCCGGCACAAGTAATCTACCGAAAGCAGCCATAAGGTAAGTAAACGTCTTTGGTAAACCGGGAGCTGAAACTCCCGGCCCAATGAATATTTCTGGATGCGAAATCAGCCCCGGCTAACAGACCACTTTGGGACGCCCACCTAAGACTTCACAGCTGTGCGGGAACACACAGCCTAGCCGCCGCTAGTGCTCATCGATTAGTCGCGGATTCGCGCGAATCTTCAACCTCTTTAACCCCATAATGGAAACTCGCCACTACGGTACGGAAACGAAACAAGGTGATGACGGTAATGCTGAACCTGTATGACAATGAACACTCACCGCGCTGAGGCTTAGCCGCCTAACCAATACTGCCCCACAGTGGGCGCGGCACTGGCCAAACAAGAATGCGCAAACACGTGCTTCAAACTCCAGGAGTTCAGAATCTCCTCGTCGTGGATACCTCCAGAGCCACTCGGCAAAGGAGGATCCTGGCGACATAACAAATCAAAATAATGGGCACCGCCCGCGCCAAATGTACGTGCATACGGAGCAAACCCGGCAGAGAACATGAGAGAACATGAGAACACGGCATCCTGCTGAACGCAACGGACGAATTCATGAAAGAGTACTTGAGAAGTGCAGTACCGCACGATCTTGGGACCCCGACGACTGGGTAGGATAGAAACCATCCTCAGCAACCGAGGAGGACCGTCATTCTTGTGTCCTGAGGTACGCCATATACGACTCGGAGTTGTACTGTCTTTACCCACAACGACAAAACAACAGAGAGTACATGCGCTGTCTTAGCCTCCAACATAGCATGGAGGTGTGTCCGTTCAAGAACGAATACGCGCTGCATATCACGCGGGAAACAATTCCCAGCAGATAAAAACCCAAGCAAAACACCCAGTACAAATGCGAACTTCGATGCGCCAACAGCAATGACGAACACCCGGCAGACGAGACCGTAATGCGCGGCCGACAGGCGGCTGCGCAATCAAAGAAAACATCGAAGTACGTCGGATGAAAATCTTGCAAGCGAACGCGAAGCAATCGGCATTCACCAAAGCCGAAATCAGAACCCGGAAGAGTGAACGACTCTGGTCACGAGGAACAGGTTCGCGCCATCAGAGCACACCATCGCAGAGCCCCAGCCGGGAAAGTGAGCAAGCAACCGTAGCGGCAGTCGAGGTAGGAGATGCGCACGCAGCTAACAAAAAGGAACCACAGACAAACGATAAGCCAAAGCAGGACAGTCAAGACAATTACAGTATACAAAACAGCAGCGTCAGCTGGAATACGCTCAACAAAGCAGACCAGATTTCCGGAGTTTCAGCGCAACCCTCACGGAACCGAGATCATGTGACCAGACCATCGCTCACGAAGGAGGGAGCCAGAGCGGAGACACCGCTGGGCGTAGCTGCGCAGCAGTTTTCTGTGCGGGAACGCCGCTCACGCAGGAGCTAAACAACACATGGACACCTCCAACCAACTGGCGAGCGGCCCGGGCCTCTCTTAAACCTTTCACCGCTTTTAACAATTCCAAAACCACCCACGCCACAAGCACCAAGTGCACTGCTACACAACTACAGCCCAATCAAGACCACAGACCAATAAACTGGCAACAACTACATTAAAGTATATCTGCAATAATAACAAAATTCATGCCCGACATCCGGAGCGCACTCTCCCCGATGATCCAAAATATGATCCAAGAGGTGCCAGCACTAATCCAGGCAGACCTAACAGCCTGTCAGGAACAGCCTCGGACCATACGAACACCCCATCATACCCGCTCTCGTGAAAGCCAATTTGAAACAACAGGAAGAATAGCGCGAAGGCCGGATAACAAGCTCACCACACAATAACACACCAGACACACACCGCACCACAGCCCCTACCTTGAGCGATAAAAACAACGACGATATGACATGGCAATGGACTTACAGAGGATTCCGAAGAAAAGGCCACCTCCAGAAACGTGTGCAAATCACTAGAACACAACCGGATATAATGGTCCTCGAAGACACAACGGAGCACGCGTCGCCCATGAATATTGCCGCCCGCAGAGCCGAGAAAGCAACGCTCGGTCACGGTCTTCTAGAAGATTCCCATTCATTCTCGTACTAGTTGTAACTTTCCCTTTGCTTTGTTGTTCTCGAAAGTGCCAGTTCATCCTCGCCCCGAGCGCGCGACGCCCGAGCCTCCTTTGCCGAACTTTCGAGATAGCGACGCACTGTAGATAAGCAGCTACCCGCGACCTTCGTCGAGTCAGAGTCCCGCGCGCTCTGTGTCGCCGCCGAATCGCCGCCTGCTTTTCTGCTGCATCGACGCTCTTTCGTTTTATTTATTTTGGTTGGCACAAGTTCGCCTATTAAACCTTTATTTTTGAGTTCACTGCTCGTCTTCGAGTCAATCCTCCGTTGAGCATTTCGGCGGAGGTGCGGGGTATGAAACCGTGCGGCGTACCCCTACAAGACCTCGTTCAGCAAGCCCCATTTCCCCGCCACGACCTTCCGTTGAAGACTCGGAGCATCGTGCCAGCCGCCGTCTTCAAGGACAAGCTCCTGAACTCGGACCACTTCCGGCGAGAAACAAGGCAAGCGATAACGACGCTGGCTTCACTCGACGGCGCGAGTACCACAGCAGCCCCGTCGTTCACCTGCCCGTCGCCCCTCGGACTCCGACACCTTTCCACGGGGAGATCCACCGGAGGACGTCGAGGACTGGATTCAGCACTACGAGCGCGTGGCACGCCATAACGGATGGACCGCCGAGCAGTACCTGCAGAACCTCTACTTTTCGTTGGAGGGTACTGCGAGGCACTGGTTCGAGAACCACGAAGCGCACTTCTCCCGTCGTGAGTTCGCCTGCGTGCACCGAGCGCGAAGCGGGCGTTCATGAACCAGCATCGCAGGCGGCGAGGCCGAGAAGACCTTCTCCAGGCGAGACTCAAGGCCCCAACGAAACGGTCACCAGTTTCGTTGAAGACATCCTCCGCCTGAGCAGCCGCGCCGACCCGCAAGCCGGCGACGAGAAAAGTTACGCTTCCTTATGAGAGGCGTGAGAAGCGAAATCTTCGGCGGACTTGTTCGCAACCCCCCGACGACCGTCGAAGATTCGTAGCAGCCGAAGCGGCAAACATCGAGCGGGCGTTAATGGCCCGGTCGCACCACTACCATCGGCTCCCGCAGCGTCTCAACCTTGGCCCTCGGCCCGCTCCGAGTTCAGCACTGGTGCCGACGAAGCTTCGCGACGTCATCCGAGACGTGGTCCGAGAGGAGCTCCGGCTGCTCCCCGCTGCTGAGCGTTCACGGCGTCGCTGTCGAGTCGCCGAGATAGTGCGCGAGGAGGCCGCGAGCGAGGCCAGTCCAGCCGGAGTCTGCCGTCGACCTGCCACCACCGGAACAACCAACGGTGAGACTGCGCCGCAATGGCCCGACGACCGCCACCTGCTGCCAGTCAACCTCCTGCACCACGACGTGACCCTCCAGCGCCGCGAGTACTCCCAACGACGCGACGAACGGCAGCATCGCCAGACCAGAGCGACCTTCGATGAGAAAAACCGACGTGCGGCGAACGGCCGAGCGACGCCCGCTTGTTACCATTGCGGGGAAGCCGACCATGTCTACCGCCGCTGCCCGTACCGGCAGCCGGGGCTACGCGGCCTACGACCCCGACGACCCGGGGCGACCACGTTACGGCCGAGCGACCCCGGGACATCGACGAATACCTCCGCCGGGTCGCCATCCCCGGGACCGTCTCCTCAAGCCGCGGTTTCCGATCGCCGTCGCCACGGCTGCCCTGCATCGCCCTCATCGTAGGTCCCGGCCGAGAGAGCCCGTCTCCAGTGCCTCGCCGGGAGAACTCGAGTGCGGCAATACCGCGGAGGTGGTATTGCCGATGACGAACGACATGGCCAATATCCGCCACCGGCGTCGGAGGGTCCCCACACCAGCGACGAGACGGATAGGAACGACGGTTCTGCGACGGTGTCGAATAACCCCGACGCCACCATCGACGGCCACGACGGCGAAGGCACCTCGTCGACACCGGAGCAGGCACTATTCCGTTTTTTAAGTGGGAAGCTCTCTTCGCCGCCGCCGGAAAGTGATGACGCCGTGGGATGGCCCGAAAACACGAGCCGCCGGCGGACATCTCATAACACCAGTGGGAAGGTGTACTGCGCGCGTGGACATTCACGGAGAAACCTGCCCCGTGAA
>JAZHYW010015686.1:0-13255 GCA_037355805.1 Ixodes ricinus
TGGTGACGAGGTTCTCATTTGGACGCCCTCTCGCAAGCCCGGAAAATACGAAAAGTTCCAAAAACAATTCAAAGGCCCCTTTCGCATCTCTCGCCATTTGTCCCCCACGAACTATGAAGTGACTCCAGTCAATCCGCTCCGGGACAACCGCTCTTAACCTACTGATGTCGTCCACGTCGCCCGACTGAAACGCTACCACCGCCAAGTCCCCTAGCAGCATGGCCGGCGGACCGGCCCTTTTTCAACGGGGAGATAGCTGTTAGGAAGGAAGAAGGTGAGGCTAAACCAAAAAGGCCCCGCGCATCTCGGGCAGCAGCGGAAACACTCGTGGTGTGTTCGGACGCTTGCTCCAACGATTCTCCTGGCGACACCATCATAGTCAAATCTCTCTTCATTGTATTGAACCCATCTATTCACCAAGAGCCTGACATATATATATATATATATATATATATATATATATATATATATATATATTATGTGACATGTATACTTGACGATGTCCCCTTCATCGTCTTTCAGCATGGTGGCAGAGGAGGAAGAGGCTTGCATGCGCTTGAACTAGAGTGTACTAGAAAGGACGAGTGGGGCCACCGGAGGGCTATTTCTGCGCCTTCGCATGTGGAAAAAAACGTCTAATCCAAGCCACTTCGCCCGTAGCGCCCGAGAGGGCGCTACGAGCAAAATGGTTCGAATTAGCTGTATTTGATTTTTAAAACGCGTTGCGTTTTGACGCCAAGCTCGACCGGCAAACTGATCAAGGTCACTAGGACGATAGAACGCCGGGCTATATTTTGTTATACAACCTAGACGTCATGCGTCACGTCAATACATAACGTAACTGCGACCTCACTTGTCGTCACAACGCAATGCGACATCCCGACAACGCCTTGACGTCAACATCGTCATCGACGTTGTCACGTCGCGTTACACGTCATCAAGACTGCCTTCTGACGTCATATTTCGTTGACAACGATGTCGATGTCAACGTTGACGACGACGACTACGTCGCGCGACGTCAGGATGACGGTGTCCTTGTCAATGCGACATGATAAAGACGCTTGGTGTCAGGTTGTCGACGTCGTTGTCAACATGGCGCAACTCGACGGCATGTCGACGTCTCAACAATTTTACGACGTCGACGTCATCGCTGACGACGACGACGCTACACGACGTCAAGACTTTGTCATGACAGCGCGTGGACGTTGATGTTGGCGAAGGTGATGACGTTACACGCCGTTAGGCTTCTTCGTGACGTCTTGTGACGTTGACAATGACGACGACGTCAGGACGACGTTAACGTGGCATCATAGCGATGTTTTACGTTGCATGGGGCGTCGACGTCAACGCCGACATCGGCGAGCACGTCCATGTCGTCCTCGACGCGGCGCAACATCTTGACCGCGTTACAACGGCGACTTGATGTCGCTTAACGGCGTCGTCCTGAACGCGACGTCACGACCGCGTTACAACGACGACTTGATGTCGCGAAACGGCGTCGTCCTCGACGCGACAGGATGTCGTGACGGCCTTACGAGAGCATCTTGGCGTCGCGTAACGTCGTAGTTGACGATGACGTCGTGGTGTCGTCTAACGTCACGTCGTCGTGACGTGGTTTGTCGACGTTACCTCTGACGTCAAAATCATAAAAAATACAATACAGCCCCTAAGGGGCTATATTGCCCATATGACCTTGACTTGTGTCGTCGCTCGCTTCGATCGCAGCGCAGGTGGCGCCGCGATCGAAGTGGGTTGGTTCCACCTGATCGCTTTCCACATTTTGAGGTGCAACTGAAAGCATGAGTGGAGCCTGTAGCTCACCCCACTCAGTCGTTTCTATACTCTGTTTCATACTTAGCGTGCAACGCTGTCAACGCTATTGGCGCGAGGGCATGGCTTCATCTATGGTTTTGTTTGCGCGAGAGCGCGTGCAAATGATCAACGAGATCAAGCCCCATGCTCGCGCCAGTAACTTTGGCAGCGTTGCACGCTAAGTATGAAACAGAGTATAGTTCACTCTACTTGAACTGGATGCGCGGGCAGAGGCGCGCTCAATGTTTTAAAGTGTGGACATAAAAACTGTCGTCGGCCCTTGGTCTTCGTCTCATATATAGGTGGAGTTGCGGGGTACCGATACCCGTACCTCTCATTATGGTGGGGACACCCATCAAGCGACAAAGCTTAGCAGACAAGTTCCTGCGCAAGTATGTCGGGCCATGTCGCGTCATCAAACAAACGACACGAATCAAATGCATGCTATATCGAACCTCTCACCACCATCCGATGCCCACTTCCTACACGACGACATTATTCATGTCAATCGACTAAAGAAATACGTTCAGCGCCAGCCAACCCCTCTCAAGCACTAATCTCCGAGATCCCCCACCTTGCAACTGCAAACACACATACCGCCTTCCTGCCTATAAACGCTCCTGCTGCGTCCACCTTCACACGGACGCCACACCCGCGAACACCCCACCGCCCCACCCCTCTTCCTCCCGTCACGGGAGGGAGAAGGAGTAATTGCGACGTGTATACTCGGCGACGTCCCCTTCATCGCCTTTCAGTATGGTGGCCGAGGACGACGAGCCTTCACTTTGTGCCCCGCACAAAAAATTGGTGCCAAGGAAAAAGAAAAAAAAACGAAGATGAGGTTGGCGGTACGTTAAAATAATTCGCAACTTGTTTTTTTTTAATGTTGTTTATCTTCGCACAAGTGAGAGAAAACGCGCCACATTGGCCCGAATTACTGCGATTCTGCTGCGTAATCTCAAGGTAAAAAAAAAGAAGATAAAGTAAAAATATTAAATAAAAAAATAAAAATATTTTTTTTCGCTTTTTTTTTCTATTTACATTTGACACTCTATCTGTATTTTTTCCGATGTCGTTTCGAGTAGCGGTAGCGTAAGCGTTTTCCGCGATTATAACGATCAAAATTACAGGAGGACACTTGAGACTGCTTACGTGTAGAAATGGAAAAGCATTCCTACACGCAGCGCAATCCTACAAGCAGCGCGACACATCTTCCCATCGCACACGGCGCTCTGGAGGTGACATCACGCTGCCCCAAGGACGCCAGTCCCCTGGTGTGGATTGTGGCACCATGTGCAGCTGTGATGCCCACGGGCTGGAGGAGGAATGTGTGATGCCCAGCTGCAGGATGTGGTCAAAGGCCTGTTTGGCAGTAGAGTACTTGTCGGGAGGGAGTCTCCGGGGTTAAGCGGGAACTGGAGGGACGGTTGCTTCAATATGATGCTGGATGTTATGCTGTACATGGGCGGTAAAAGTGCAGGGACGAACCATGGATGGAAACTCTTGGAGGACTTTGGCGTATGGAGAATCAGAAACGGAGAGGAGAGGAGCAAATCTTATAGACTGCAGTTTCATCGGTACCCCAGATACTTCCAGATGCGTTGTTACATCAAAAAGACGGTGGCCGCGAACATCGACTATCAGGTTGAATTTCTGCAGAAAGTCTGCTCCGAGAATGGGGTATTGCGTGTCTGCAACAATGTCTACCCAACGGAAAATGCGACGCAACCCGAGGTTGATGACGATGGTTCGCAGCCCGTATGTAGGGATGGTGGTGCCGTTTGCGGCCTTTAGCTTCGAAGGTTGTCGGTTACCGCGTTCTTGAGCGAATGGTGGTACCACCGAAACTTCAGCACCAGTGTCGACTAGAAAACGTGCTTTTGAGTCTTTATTGGTAAAAAGAAGAAACATAGACGACTGCGTAACTGACCAGCATCACTCGTCGTTCCTCGTAGCCGGCTGGATTGTTTCCCTTCTTCTGGAAGGTACATTTCCGTGCGTCAGCGCCGAAGGTGCGATGATACCAGCACTGTTGTGTGGAAGGACTATGAGACTGACTAAAACGACGAGTCGGATAGCGACTTGTCCGTCGAAGAGGTGAACGCGAAGGTCGAAGGGAAGAGACCATCCCGTTGAACTCGTCTATGCGACGTTGAATGCTGGTGAAAAAATTAGCAGGGATTATCTCTGGTTGTGTT
This sequence comes from Ixodes ricinus, assembly GCA_037355805.1. Lineage (NCBI taxonomy): Eukaryota > Metazoa > Arthropoda > Arachnida > Ixodida > Ixodidae > Ixodes > Ixodes ricinus. The sequence goes on from JAZHYW010015686.1 coordinate 4,011, forward strand.
ACTTGGTTGACACCTGAAGGGTTTGAAACATCGAGAATTTGATGGGCCAACTTCGCCAAGTCATCTACGGTAGCGCTCTCATCTGATGACAACGTAACGCGGACATCATTTTGAAGACTCCGGAGGAACAGATGACGGAATAGTGCGTCGTCGATTGTGGCGTTAGCGAGCAACTGTTTGATTCGGCGGACAAGCTGTGATGGTGTTTTGTCTCCTCACTTCTCGCCAGTAAGCAGCCGCTGAAGTCTCCGTTGCTCCGAGAGGCCTGTACAATGGACGATCTCCTCCTCAAGGACATCGTAAGGGCTCACTGGAGGAGGCGCGACGATGATATCGCGAACCTCAGCTGCATCTGTGATTGATAGTGCGCTCACCACGTGATGAAAATTTGTGTTCTAGGTCAGTGATTCGTCTTAATACGAACTGCGATTCCACCTTAGCAAACCATAATTCTGGATTTGCCGGCCAGAATGGTGGCAGTCGGATTTGGAGGGCTGCTACCTGCGGTGGATCAACATGGGCAGGTACATTTGTTACTATCTCGGTGCGTCCAGTTGCGATGTTCCTCGTCCGGGTAACCACTTGCAACGGGTCGTGCGTTGCGTGATATAGCTAACTATTTATTTACATTATTTACACGTTGATTCTACGCACTGTCAAAGTATGGCATGGCGGCCCTGCTGACTACCCCAACGTTGGACTACCCTAGAAGAAGTGCTCGAGCCCTTTTGGCGTTTTCTTCTTCCTCCACTGCCGTGACTTAATATGTGATCGCCACACGCTCAAAGCTTTTGACGTTTATGCCTGCATCTCTGAATCCGCAGAATAATCAACGACTCAGCCTTAATTATCTGCACCAATCCTAAAGTCGTATCGTCTTTCATTCCTTTTGATTATAAAAAGTATTAGTTTGCAGTAGCGCCACCACCGCCAAACTTTTGCGCCTCCAATGGAGGTTTTATAAGAGGTGTTGCAAATTAGTGCGCTAATTTTGCTGGAATTGTTTTATCAGAGAGGTCTTCTTATCTGAAAACTGCGCAAAAAGAAACTTCCATGCAAGTGTTTTTTTTTGTTGTCAAATATTAGTATAGAATGATCGGTGTATGGTGAACAATAAAATATATTTTTTTAAGTCTACCTATTACAGCATATTTTGAATGGCTTCCTCAGCGTGTAGGTGCTAAAACAAACTAAACTGGAAAATGCACCCGATGTGGCAGTGAGCTGCCTCAAAAGGTTTCTGTATGCTGAGCACCTTTCTAGTGACTGTAGAACTGCTTATATTTCGGGGGCGTATTTTGTGATATTTAATAAGGAGAAAAATCGGCGGATGTGTTTCGTTGCTTATTTATTTTTTAATTTATGTTGAACGACTCATGGTTAGGCAAAAGACAGTGATTATAGGTGAAATCAAAATGCGTCTCTACATATCCCTGGCCACCTTGAATCAATTATCCCAAAGCGAGAGTAATTGAGGTTCATTATTTTGAAGGAGTTCGATGGGCACACCAAATGTTGAATCTGTTTTCTTAACCTTTTTTTGTAGTCGCAGTTTTAACTTTAGTTTTAAGACCACCAAAGATACGCACAGAATTCGCATTTTACTGTGGAAGTGGCAGGCTTTTCAGAGCACCTTCTGCGAGTATGAGGTGGACATAACGTATGCACCCGTCAGCCCCCTACCTAAAAACGTTGAACAGTTCCAGCGAACCCAAACAGGTTGACATCGAAAGCCCTTGAAATCTAAGGCGATAGCAATGAACGCATGTCCGTTCCCCAGGCGAAGAGAAGCGTTCTCCAAGGTTAGTGACCCTGCACCACATTGATGTTGGCAGTGTCTTCCAAGAACCACGGCGACCTCTAAATAGAGAGGATCCACAATATGACAGGTTGGACGAACCACTACAGAAGAGGAGCTTCGAAAAAAAAAATTGAAAGACATTTACGATTCTCTTTAATGCCGAAGTTGAGTACAGCTTTTGAGGTGGAGGTGTGAAGGGTGCGGAGGAGGAGGAGGGCATACCCTCCTCTCCGTACGCTTCCTGCCATTTAGAGGAAAACTTCGGTACATTTCCCGCCCTTGAGGAGGAGGAGAGGGTACGGAGAGGAAGGTATGCCCCTTCTCCTCCCTCTGCCTCCTCTCCTCTCCTCCTCCCGTCCTCCTCCTCTCCGCCTCTGGCACATCTGCTGTGCCATCACAGATGGCACAGGAGAACAGCGAGTGCACGTCCCTCGGGGCCAATGGGATGTTTTCCTACATGACTGGTATGGAGTTCTTGTCTTGCATGAAATATTTGGTGACTTCTGTAGGCAAGATATACAGAACTACCACGAGCAAGCCGTCGTCGATCTTGGCGGCACACAATTTACCAACTTCGTCTGACGTGCCACAGAGGCCGTTAGGTACAGCACAGACCCGTACCCATGTAGATGGCCACTTGGCTAACGAGCACACCACGTTTTCATAGGTGCCTCTCTGTGATTTATGAATGGTGATAGCACTTGCCTGCACAACGTGAATCTGGCATTTTTCCACCTCTCCTCCTCCTCTCCTCCTTATTTCCTCCACCCTCCTCCTCCTCCCCATCCCTCCTCCTCCTTCCCTCCTCCTCCATTCCTCCTCCTCTCCTCCTGCTCCTCCTCCCTCGTGACCCTCATGACGTCACTCGTGACACTCGTGACGTCATTATGGAAAACGTCCCATAATGCAACACCCGGTTACGCCGACGGCGACGGCGGCGGCGACGCCGCTGAAGCTGGAAACGGCTTGATCGGTTTCAGGCATTATTTGGTTTCAATCAGGGAAAAAACAGTCAATCACCGCTGTTTTTCGGTTTTTACCGAAAATGTATTTTCGACAATGGCGGATGTTTAGCGGTGTGTTTCGGTTAAAACCAGAAAGTGCACAGCCTACTCATATTGCAGGAACGTTAAAATTCAAATTTCATTGTCTCATTTCGCCTACTCAGATTTGACCCAATTCACTTTCTCATGCCTGCGATCTCACCGATTAGGGCGAGTGTGTATGAGGAGAATAAGAACATTCGGCAGAGACACTTAAAGGATGACGACCAGACTCAAGATTCTGCAAGGCAGAAGATCCTCCTCACCATGGGGGAGGAGGAAACAGGCAGTGGTGGATAGGGTAGAAGGGAGAAAGGAGGAAACGAGGGAAAAGTGGAAAGTGCGAACTGGACGTCGATCTTTTAGCGAGTTGGTTTCACGGCACTCGTGCCCATGCGTGCCCACTCGCAGCGTGGAGCGGGTTCGTTTCGGCCGGCACTCCACGAGGGGTTGCACTCTCCGAGTTCGTTTCAGCGCCAGCACCCCACGCGTGCATGCACTTTCTGCACCGACAAAATCGAGCGTGCGGCGAAATGCAATCCCGACATGCCCCGCTTCGGCGAGGAGCGGGAGAAGACGACAAGGGGTCCTCTGCTACGATATGTCATTCGTACAGCGGAACTGAAAGGAAAAAATTGATTTTCTGATATAAATCGTATCCCGCGGGCAACGCAATCAAACGCGAGCTTGAATTGTGATCGTCTGCTATTTCATGGAGGAAGCAATTGACAACCCGTGCTTTATTTGCAAGTTGTTGGTCGCTCTGCTGCCGTCCAGACGCCGAAATATACCAGTGTGTAAAGAAATGCTCAGAACAAACACATCAGCGGCCCCCAAGAACTTTATCACCATCCGTGTGCGGGTGAAAAATTGTACATTTGTCGACAAAGATCCCCCAGCAGAAATCTGTGACTGTCCAATAAGCATCCGAGAAACCTAAACATAGTGACTTTACCCGATGCTTAGGCAAAATCATCATGTTTAACATTTACCAACGTCAGCTATCTTGCGTAGTCTTATTTTGTTTGAGAAAGCTCTCGTCCTCGACGCCTTCACCAAGGCTAAATTCTGATCCGCCTCTAACTACGATCGAAATCGAAAGTCCCAAGAAACGTTTTACTGGATATTCCAACAGACCAGTTTTAAGCCGTACCCTTTCAGTGGTTCCCGCAAAATACCATACTCAAACGGAGCAAGTTTCTGCTCGGCGAGCATCATCAGTTTTTCCAGTGTAAAGCCCAGCTGCTTTGATTTCAGCTGGTTGCGGAAATTTACGCCGTCTGTAAATATCTCTACGACAGCTGGGTTGCTTGAAGTCATCGCAAATAAAAACTAAAGGTTGCAGCGACCAACGTTTATAGATAAACCTTGGCAGCGACTGCAGTCTCGCATTCCCACCCATCACATCGAACGGAAAGGCGCTAGTTCCGGTTTGAGGTCGGTACTTTTTCTACAACATAGATGGCGGCAGCATCAGTCTTCTTCACTCGGTGCATTCGGCAAGTTTGTTTGAGGCCAGTTCTCCATGCGACACCTGGCGAGTGCGATGCATTCTGGGAGAGAGCTCGAACGGTGCCAGTGCGTGTGAAACGAACTCGCTATAAGACTGCTTACGTCTGAGAATGCAAATTTAGACACCAAGATTAAAATGTACAAAATTTTCTTTTCGAAGCCATTAATTTACTTTGTTTTGACGTGATTTTAATCTTGGCGCTGCGCCAACAGCAGTTCGGCTGACCCCTTAGCAACGATGACGCCGTTGCTATGGAGCCAGATGACGTGTCACAGCCAATGGGAATTTAGGTGCCGTTTATCGCTGCTACAGACAACGATAAAGCCGGCTTCAAGCTCAAATAACGCCGGATCGCTTTATGAGCCATTTAATGCTTTCGCATTAAAAGAGCCATAACGTTCACCAAGCAAGGAGATGTTCATCACCACCAAGCAGGAGAAGTTAAGCAGAACACACCATATAACACTACGTTTTCGATACCGACGAATATTATAAAAATAGAGTTTGTTAGCGTTTCCTTAGACCCACTTATAAACTACTAGAACCGTAGAAAATGTTATACGTAGCACTATCCTAGGCGGTAAATGTTTAGGCTCGTCAGTACCTAAAAAAGAAAAAAAAACAATGATCTGTTGTAAGTGATAACTGCCTCGCACAGGTATTATAATCAATTAATTTAACAGATTAAAGTACAGAAAATTTGATGAGCGTATTCACATTTTACTCAAAGACAAGCTCTAGACTTACCGACCATAATGCGTCCCAGAAGCATGAACATAACCCAGGATTTCATATTGGGTAAAAGCTTTCAGATCCCCGAAGACGACTGACTATTGTGTCCCTCACACTTTATTGCCGACCTTTAGAGTGAACTGCCAAGCCTCAAATGGGTAAAATATTGTTTGAACAAAGAAACAACATGTTGACTGCAGTAAAAAACAACAACAAAAAAAACAGGATATACGTACGTCATAGAAAAAGTGCTTGTCTTTTCGCTTGTTAAGTATTCCAGCTATTTTAAAATTGCCATAAGAGTGAACTAAATTAGTTATGCATTAATAAAAATTTATATATTCATTTATGTTACTCTTATTGGTAATTATAACAACGTTTTATTTTCTAGCATTCAGGCAGTGTCAGAATATTTTTTTACATTCATGGCCACCGAAGACCTTTTCATTGCTGACTGCTGACAGCAATAGAGCTTCGACGGCTGAACAGACAACGTTCTACACTTTACCATCCTGCAGAATAAATGAAATTTGCTTCAACTTTTAATTTGAAGCAGTGTGTTAGTATGGTTAAAGATAACGTTCTTCAATTGTCAACTGCGCTCATTTTATAAGCGGCCTTATTCGTGTTTGTGGTTTAAAACGTCAGAAAAACTGAACGCACTTAGATTACATTGATTAATGAATTATACTGATTTTTTTTTCAATGCCTGCGCCACGCACGTGCCGGAGATAATGTCTAGCATTTTGGTAGTATAACTATCTTTCGTTTTTCTGTCAATTTTATTGAGAATTAAGGGTAATATGAAACTATACCGGGTTCAAATTTTACTAGCGGTGCATTGCCGATTGAGATTTAAAAAAAATACTAGCACACGGAGGCAGAGAACTAGAGACGTAATTTTTGCTGCGAAATTGTGTAAGCAACTACACGCGGGCTCTCTCCATACTTTTTTTTCTACACAACTTTCTGAGCCGTCCTGTGTTTATTAATCTGACTAGTACAAACAGTGTTCATAACAGTCACGTACTTGGTTAGCACTGTTCATATTATGTGCGGTGCACCAGACATTGTTAGAGATCGGCAATTTTTGTCACCAGACGAATTCCCCACATATGTGTAGCAAACTATTTGCTGACGAACGGGTTAATTACTATCGACTACAAGCTTAGTGGTAACGCAATGCTGGGGTACAGTCTCTCAGTCGAATTCGACCGCCCTGACCCCACCAATCCGCATCAGGTCACCGATGCACCTCGGGTACTGACTACGTCACTATGCACTTGAATGTTGTTGCGGTGGATAGTCAAGAAAAAAAAGCCGAATCTGGTTTTACTTATTTTAGTGGAGTATAGGTAAGATTCCGTGCTTTCGGAGTTGATATTTCGTGAAATTTGGAGGGTGTTTTATTATGGTAATTTCTGTTTTGTAAAAAAATTGGAGTTCATCGGTTTTTAGTTTTGTTAGATTTTTACTTCTCCTTCCTTCAGATTTTAATTTCACCCCGTTCCCAGTTTTTAAAGTCCCGCCTTAAATACATAAGAACCCTCCAGTATAAAATGATATTTTTTCAGTTGAATTTGACGTTAGCGTCCTTAAGATTGGTAATACTATACTGTCCTACGGCAAAACTTGCAAACGAGTGGTGCTTGAGTGAAGGTTGATACTTTAAAATCTAGAAACTCACAGATAGCGCTGGGAAACTAGTTCTTTTTTTATCTTATTTCACAACTCCACCCCACGGTTGCTCGAAAGTGCCGAAGCGAGGAATATAAATATTTCAGCCGTCCTTAACCCCCCCCCCCTCCACTCCTATAATATCAAAGGGCTCATAGCCTTCACTGTTATAAAAATATAACCTCTCTTCCCCTAAAAAGCAGAAGTAGTATGGTTTTACTTTGAAGCCCAAAGTACCGACCCCTGAGTTTTATCGTAAATCAGAAGTAGAATTACACATTATCCTGACCTAACCTCTACGAAATAAGTGGTGCACTTTTTTGTAAATTATCTGATATTCGAAAGAAAACTTTGAACCAATGATTCTGTGCACTTAAAAACGTTATTAGTAGAATACTGCTCTTTTTACTTCTTGATCTTGAAATCGGGAGTTTATCAGATAAATCTGAAGTGGCGATGATTTTACAGGCAAGCGTTTTCGGGAGTTCTTCAGATTTATCCGAAAACACGCAAGCAAATGCACAGGTTACAGTCCTGGCTATGTAGATAAAAACACCTACAACAAAAAGTGATATGGTTACCTAGGAGCGGAGAAATTAGAACTTTGTCTTGTCCGTCCCTTTTTTCGCCCGCTCCTGAGTTACCATATCAGTATTGAACCAGCTCGACTGCACACATGATTTAGTTTCAATAAATAAAGCTTAAAAACGGCACGAAAGGAGGTCATTTAACGCGTCCCACCTCCAGCCAACAGAACCTAGAACAATCAAAGCCTACGCACTAACATTTCGACGTCATCACATTCGGATGGAGCGCAGTCACGGATTGGGCACGAGTGCTGCGTCAGCCTTCGGTCGGGCTTCGTGTCCAATCAATACGTCAAAGAAGCTTGGGCGTCGGGGTCGGACCCAGTTGCTGAGTTGGCGCCATCCCGGTGTGATGAGGTTACCTAGAGGCAGAGGAGGCTGTTCACAAGCTTTGGTCATTCTATGTGGTGTTGCTCTATCGCAAGCCTCCTACCCTCGACGACACTTGGCCGTCTCGACAGTCGCGAGGTCGGTAAGAGAAGGGGAAAGAAGAAGGGTCATGAGCTTATCGAAAGGCGCCGCCTGGTCACTGAGCAAGTGTGTCGAAGGTTCGCTTCCCTTTCTGACATACGCCATGAGATTGCACAGAATGACAGGAAAGGGACGTTAGTGTTCAGGAAAAGTGCGAGAGAGGAAGGCCCTCCGGTGGCTCGAAACGTCTCAGGACAAGCCGAAGCCATTATTTTACTGGAGAAATAAACAACTCATAGCGTGCTGGCGAAACACAACTGTAAGATAACAGTCTTTTGTAGCCTATTTTTGTTCGAAGACAGAGCGGGAGCTTTGTGAGGGATGAATTACCGGAAGCCATTTGAGCCCAAGGTAGAATCTGCTCTGGACCCGGCGTGCGGGGACGGGGATGAGACAGTGGAGAATTTGGTGCCCTCTTCTGAGTGCCTGATCCCACCTGTGGTGGAGCATCCTCAGCCTCAACCCGAAACGACCCTAACAAATGTCCCAGGGTTCACATTGATTCCAACGGCCGACGATACCAACATGAGTGAAGCAGATGCCAGTCGGAACCTCAAAACGACCAGGGTAGCCACAGCAACCACCGTGGCATGGTACAAAGGTTTCAGAGCTCAGTGTGTTCAGAGGAGGAAGGCGAGGATAAGGCAGTGCTGGCACTGAGACAAGATAGTTTTTGGAAGGTATTTTGTTCTTTTTCACATAGTATTTTGGCTAGGTCATGGAATTTCTTCAAGCTCGCTCGCTGAAAAGAGAAAAACCGCAGAATCGTCATCATCATCGAGAGAGAGACGGTTCTTAATCGCGCTCAACTTCTCAAGGCAACGAGGTACGTGATCGCGCCTGTGCGCCCAGCCCCAAGCCCACAGTGCCCCACCGAGAGATGTGCGAACCCCGAGCGGAATTTCGACCTTTCCTCACTTAGAGCGTGCATTTGTTAGCCAATGCACGACGGGAGGCGACGAGCGCTTTCTGAGGGTCGGGACTTCAAAGAAGACTCTTTGCCGTTCTTACCCTGTGAGTGACTATGCACCAACTCGACTCTCCTACGTCAGACCGCGGGTATGGAGCTTCAAGCGCACTTTCGGTCTGGAGAGTGGACGGAAAACGCCATGCGGACCGGGCATTGCTATGTTGTTTTGGGAGAAAACAGGCTAAAACCTTCTTTATTTTCAGAACGCTGTGACTGGGGGCTGCTCCGAAAGATCTGGAAAATGTGCCAAAATCAGTTTTCACGTGTGTTCTGCATGGCAGGCTCGTCCGAGGGTAAGGACAGGTTTGTAAAAGGGGAAACTACACGCCGTCGGACAGCGATTGCCTGTGCGGGAGGTACTTTGGGTTGAACTAACGGAGACTAGTGGTCTTACGATGTTTTTAGGGTTTGCATCATGATCGTGGGAGAACCGTCAAGTGGTTCGGATCAC